>PVJC01002024.1:0-84340 GCA_004026665.1 Murina feae | reverse complement strand
GGTCATCTAGTGTATCTTACATTGTGATGAAGTCCCACCTGGTCATCTAGTGTATCTTACATTGTGATGAAGTCCCACCTGGTCATCTAGTGTATCTTACATTGTGATGAAGTCCCACCTGGTCATCTAGTGTATCTTAGATTGTGATGAAGTCCCACCTGGTCATCTAGTGTATCTTAGATTGCGATGAAGTCTCACCTGGTCATTTAGTGTATTTTACATTGTGATGAAGTCCCTTGTCACGTGGACTCAGGTCTCTCTCCCACCAGTCTCTCAGCCTACAGCTGTATCTGGATCTTCTGCACAAATAGGAGATGCAGGGGCACAGCACCTTGCCTTCCTCCTGACTAACCTTTGCATCCTTCCTCCCCTTGTTGTTGCTTCCAGGCCATTTTTCTTCTCTCTTCCACCCTCACACCAGCTTTAAACTGTATGTCTTTATATCACATCACACACTGCCCTTCCTTGTCATGTTCATGAACCAACCTCACTTCACACCCTTCATTCCCTAAAGACTTTGGAATCTGGCTCCCAGTCTCTCTCTCTCTCCAGCACTACTCTCAGAATAATAATTCATGGGTTCAACATTCAGGGAGGTGAACCTTCCTCTATCTTGGTTTCTCAGCTTTTTAACCTCTTCCCCTCACACACTCTGATTTTCCACTCACTTTATCTGTTCACTCCCATGGTTATACCCTATCCCTTATCATTCCCAATAACTGAAATCCTCTATGATCTCAGCTCTAGCTATCCACTATCCTATTGTTATCTCCTATCTTTCTCGCTTTTTCCTTCTAACACCCGCCACCACCACCACCACCACATCACATCACAATCTTTCAACCCACAGGAATCTAAAATACACAGGCTCTACCACATCTTTACTGCCCTTTACCTCTGCCGTGCCCTCACTTCCCTCCTAACCCACCTTAAATTCCCTGACCAATGATTAGAATAACCTCCTTGCATAGGTACTCTGTCTCTCGCCCCTCTCTCTTATTTCATTTTATCAACTTGGTGAAATTCCAACCCTGATTAAATCCAATTCTATCTCTCTCTCCCTCTCCTTTCCTCTCTCTGAAATCAATAAAACATTTTGTTTTAAAAAAAGGAAGACCCAGCCCTGACCAGTTTGGCTCAGTGGATAGAGCATTAGTCTGTGGACTGCAAGGTCCCGGGTTCGATTCTAGTCAAGGGCATGTACCTTGGTTGCGGGCACATCCCCAGTGGGGGGTGTGCAGGAGGTGGCTGATTGATGTTTCTCTCTCATCGATGTTTCTAACTATCCCTTTCCCTTCCTCTCTGTAAAAAATCAAATATATATATATATATATATATATATATATATATATGAAGACCCATAAGGTTAATTTGACTTGAAATATTACCCTTTTATTCCTAGTTGATATTGTTTTCATAAGAACAATGACAAGATTATGGGTGTGACATGATATCAAACTTATAAGGATAATATTAATTGCTTTGACGGTTCTATAAATTCATTTTGCACACTGTATTGGAAACCATTAGCATAGACTTTGAACATCTACTTTTCTTTTCCCTGAGACTTTGGTCTTCATCAAATTCATTGTAATGAGTTTCAACCAGTGACAATATTAAATGGTACAAACTCCATATCTGTTTCTTAGCAGCTACATTGCAGTACTGGCTTATATCAAGGTACCACACTGAGAGCATGGACTCTGGAGCCAGATCGTCTGAATTTGAATTATGGCTCTGGCATTTCATAGCTATTTAAATATTTGCAAGTTATTTGTTCTCTTTATGTCTCAATTTCTCGTCTGATAATGGGGCATGGTGATAGTATTTACCTCCTTAAGTTGCTGTGAAAATGAAAAGAGTTAATATTTATAAAGTATTTAGAACAGTGCTTATTATTACATTATAAGTCCTACAGGATTTTTAATTTATTAAGCTTGCAGTTAACTAAACTCTCAAATCTCTTTGATGTATGTTCCTTGTGATTCAGTCTACTTCAGTCTAAAATTGTGCAACGGATTCCTTTTTTCCAGACCAAATGCGAGACTTTGCATTCAACCCTCTTGAACTTCCTTTGGTGGCCTTGGCTCAGGAACACTTTCATTTCCCTTCACTTTCTGTGCTCCGTTCCACCCCCTTGTCATCCTGGGCTCAGGTTCTAATAAGAAAGGGGAAGAGAAAGGAAAGATGAGCCCTGCACACTAAGCAGGCAGTCCTCACACAGAATCTGCCTGCAACTTATCTTCGGAGCCCAACAAAATTAAAGCGGCTCTATTTACCTTTAAATTCATCATATAGTCAAAATATGACAAGCACAGAAACTTAATAGCTAATTTCCAGGCATCATTTCTACCTCACTAATTCTAATTGCTATTAAATAAGCCCAGGCTGTTGTTTAAAGTAGCCCAAGGAAATGAACTACGGACAGTCGTGACAATTATAAAACTGCCTTATTCGGAGGAATAAGTGTCTTATTAATGAAGAGAAACACAATTCAGGGAAGCGAGACATCCAAACGCATCACTTAAATCCTGTTTGGCTGTTCTGACGTAGAAGATAAGAAAAAGAATTAACTGGGGAAACATAAGAGGTGGAACTACAAAAATAAACCTGTCGTCCCCGACATCTGTGTTTATGAATGCATTATGGCAAACAGCAGAGTTTTTCTCTCTGGTTAGCCAATAGCAGAGTGGCATCGTGCGTGTTTTCTTCTTTTCTGTAGCCCTAATGGTAAGGGCTTTCCTTACTGTCTCTTTGCTTCCAGCTTTTGTTTTAATCTCTTCATAAGGAGTTGGCAGAGACATAGCTGGGCAATTTCAGAAACATGGCTTTTAACCAACCTGCTCTGTTATTTTGCTGCCAAAAGTGAGTCTATGCAAACCATTCTTTAATGAAGAGGTAGCTTGTCCACAACCCCTCCTCGTCCAAGTGCAGATTTTCTTTATCAATAACCCCCGAGCAGGTTTAAATAAAAGACATGACACATGCAGGGACCAGATGTTCGCAGAGTAAGAAAGGGAGGTAAGTTCACACAATTGTTCTGCCTTCTTGCTTTCCGCTGGGGCTCTTTCCTGTGGGCTGTCGGACACATTAACAGGCCCTGGGCATGTGGACGGACAGCCCTGCAGCGAGAGCCTGCGAACAGCTTACGTTGCCTTCCCTTTCCGGTGCAGCTGGTGTTTGCAGGGGGACATGATTTGAGAGTTGATTTATTCACCCTGCCTTTTTTTTCTTTTTTTAAGTGAATGGACGTAGATGTCTGTTTATTGAAACAATTAATAAACTGTAGTGATACGAGTAGGGTTGAACAGAAAAACATCCTTGACTTGCAGGTGGAAATCTAGAGACTTTGACTTTGGGGATGTTCTGTAATGGAGCTCGGAACAAGGTCAAAGGACAGTCTTTTGGTCTGGTTTTCATGCAAACAGCTGATCACTTTCTCTTGGGGAGACCAGTGGACTCCCTCCAGTTCATGCTTCTTCTTAATGAGCCTGGTCTCTGTGGAGACTTTGAAGGCCTTTACACAGCACCTCGACTATTGAGAGGAAGCAACATGCCTCCTCTTGGGCCAGCTCCTTCTTCCTTGTCTCTTTAAAAAGGAATCTGAGAGCTCAGAGCTATAATTCAACTGTGGTGAAAAGAGGGGTAGGCGAGAGAAGGTGCGCTTTTGTCATTTAAAAAAATGTGTTCATTATTTTGAGTAGTCATGTGAGTGTGCACATCAAGTTAGAAAGGTTTCAAGGAGCAATCAGTCAAAAATAATTATCTTACACCCCTTCCCCAACCAGCCACCAAGTTTCTTCACCAGAGATTATGATCATTACCAGTTGCTAGACTTCCAGAGACATCCTCTGTAGATATAAACAATTAGATGTGTATATGCTTCTTAAGTACACAGTAATGGACAATGCACATTGTTCTATACCTTACCTTTTTCACTTAGCAATATGTCAAAGGTTTTTTGTTGTCTTTTCTTTCCCCGCCCCAAGTGCTACCAGAAGAGAGAAGTCATTCTTCAGTTCAATGACCGGCCTGTGGCTCTGGCTTACTGCACTCATAACAAACAAGATGCCACATTCCACTTCCCTCAGCCTCAGGTCATCTCAGCCTGGAGAAATAAGAATCATATTTAAAACCTTAAAACTTTAAATAACAGGAAGTTTGAGGTGAGTAGAAGAAACAGCCAAGGATGGGCTCTGTTTTAAAGAACGTTATGTGGAACTGACAGTTGAACAGAAAGATAACTTTGAATGCAGTCTTGCAAAACTAAAATTCATTGGTTCCTTTCCCTACCTTCATAAGTAGAACACAAATGTACAGACCATAGTAGTGTTGTTTTTTCTATTTAAGGACCTGTAGGCAACATAGCTTCAGTATTCCAGACAAACACAAGGGAGGTGAACAAGATAACAAGCATTGGAATTGAGCAGATGTGGATGTTAATACTGGCTACAATAGTTATTAACTCAAGTCATTGAACTTCTCAGAGCCTGGATTTTTCTTTATGTGAAGTGAACACACCTCGAAGAGTGACTGTGAGAATTGTTTTTAAAAAGTCGGGTACTGTAGGCATCCACTGTTACCATGATAATGCCACAGAGCAGTCAGCCCCCAGTTCTCCATGACTGAACATCTATATCACTTTCATGGGTCTGTTTATTGCGATTATAACTGGCACATTGTTACTCCTGCCCATGTCCTACTGGCCAACGCACCACATGGCCAAGGCCAAAGTCAAGGGAGCAGGAAGAATATTCCACCCACAGTGAACCACAAAGGCAGACAGGAAGAAAGAATTAGAAACAAAATATATATAGACACCCAGGGCAGTACAGTAGCAGGCAGCCAGGAGGTTCACATAAATGGGAGTAATCATTCTTATATTTTTATATTATTACACTATTACATTTTAATAATTATGTTACATAGTATACACATTATTAGATGTTATATAATTATATATAATTAGTTATTATATACTCTTCACATTTGAATGGAATAAGAGATGGCACTGAATTTACAATAATTCTAAAACATACCTAAACATTTTTTTAAAAACACTTACTTTAAAAAGTTATTTTGTCATTGATGTAACCTAACCATCACTGGCATGTACCATGCATCTGTGAGAATGTGAAAATGTCCCCTCTATGCAGGTGCAGCCCTAGGGCCAAGAACATGGCAAATACATAACAAAAAGATCCCCATCCATGGGGCAGGCACAGGTCTGCACAGAGCATATGGCTTGGCGCCTTGGAGAGCAGCCCTTCTGCCGGGGATTGTACAGCGCGACCTGCACACCATATGCAGCTTCTGAAAGTGGAAGGCGGCCCAGGAATCTCATCATGTACTGGGCTCGGGTTCATTGCCATCATGGCTGTAAACAGTTTCCTTGGAGCTTTGATTCACAGCTTCCTGTCTGCTTTCTAAGTTATGGTCTGGAAAGTTGACACTTTAAGGGTTACCTGTTTCCCAGAACTCCTGCAGCTTTTCATGTCTGAACCCACACCCAGGTGATACGGCAGCTCCGAGGCCAGGAGCTGGGATCGCAGAGAAATGTACAGACTTACACAACTTAATTTCTTTCATCCTGACTGACAGGATAAGGACAGAAGGGAATAGGAACGAAATCTAAAGAAGCTTTCTAGGCACTGACATTCTAAGCTTGTGGATAGATAAGCAGCTCATGGGGAGTGGGGGTGCGAGGCAGCAAACATGGAGAGAGAGACTGAGAGAGGCACCCCAGGGTGGGGTGGGGTGGGTTACCCTTATGTCTTCACTTAACAACCAATGTGAGAAAAGATGTGCAATTCAGTCCTGAATTGCTTATTTGGGAAATTTAATTAAGAAATGGCTAGCAAGCAATGGTTCCACTGAACAGAAGATTAATTTCAAAGTTATTTACTAGTAGAACCTAGGTATAGGGAGGAGAGGGAGAGAGAAGAGAGAGGAGGAGCTGAGACAGAGAAAGAGGGAAAAGGAGAGAGAGAGGAGAAAGGACAGGAACAGAGGGGGCAGGACAGGAACTAGACCTACTTTGCCCCCCAGTGTGGGGCACAGGGCCTGGCCTAGAGGAGGTGCTGGTTAATAGCAGAGTGGCCCAATGAGAGAGAGGAGATGGGAGACTGCAATGCTGACCTCCATTATTTTACTAAAAGCATTGTCCAGAGGCTAGAAGGAAACATCTCAAGTCCTACCGACTTGTTAATTATCTTATTTGGAGAACCACCCCACACTCTTCCTAGCATAACTCATCCGGGCTTTCCCGACTTCCTTCATCATCCTTCTAGAAGTTTTCTTCCTCGGCCTCTCCTGCAGGCAGAGAAAAGGAAAGCATCTCTTGCTCACTGGCTGGAGGGCTCTCTCTTCACTTTTCCTGTTTTCTTGCTTGTAAGAGTCTGTTAGGCGTTTCCTGTGAGGTTTATTAGCAGTCTGGTCTGTGAGTCTTTGAAATAGTCTCTGTCATTATTCCTCACTCCAGGGACACCGCAATGCCCCCTGAGCAAGGCCTGGGGAGCAGCAGTTCATCTGGGGAGCGTAGCTGCCAGGCTATTTTCCCCCTGCTGTCCAGCTGAAGCTCCAGAAAAAGGCAGAAGCACTGGAGGGTGCTCCCAGAGTGACCTCTCCTTGGGTCTTAGCCAGAGTCAAAGCTCGACTTCCCCTCATCTTTTGTGATGTGATTGGGCTCAGTCAGGTCCCACGCAGTTGCCTGGGCTTCCATGCTCAGGAATGAGTCCTGCTGCCGGGTAACACAGCCTCCTCTCTGGAGCTTTCCAGAGCCATTCGAGACCCAGCTGCTAGTGCAGGGACTCAGCAATCTGAGGACGGCATGTTTGCTTGGAAATAGTCACGGAGTTTGACTGATACAGTAAAGGAAAGTAGTGCTTGCCAAGCAGGGCCCAGTTATTGCTGCATTCATGCGTTCAGGTTAGCAGCTGACATAGGCTGGAAGTCACGTTTCACTAAGTTGGGCTGCTGACCCTCCTCTCCCTTACCCCAAAGCTCAGAGGATGGCTCCGTATTTCTCCTCAAGGGTGCTAGGTGGTGTTTTAATATTAGCCGGAAATGGGCGAATTGAAGCATGGTTGGGAGATGCCCCAAAAGTTAGTCATCAAACCGACATCCTTTGACACCTGCTTTCTGCCAAGCCCACATTCTACCCATCAAATGACTCTTCCAAGAAGGAAGAAATTGTAACATGCTACCAAGGAAATACAGGAAGACACCTCATTGTAGCTCATCACACTTGGTTTGTAAATCTATACCTGGGTATGTGAATTTATACCTTGAATCTCAGACCAAGTAACGATGACATAAACAAAGGATTCTTTGCTCATTGTTATGGATTAAATTGTGTCTCCCCCATCCCTCAAAACTCCTATTTTGAAGTCTTAATCCCAATACCTCAATACCTTAGAATGTGGCTGTATTTGAAAACAGTGCCTTTAAATAGATGATTAAATTAAAATGAATCCCTCTGGATAGGCCCTTGTGTTAGTCAGGGCTATCTAGGGAAACAGAACATATCTAATACAATAAAAGAGCAATATGCAAATTGACCGTCACCCAAGACACCTAAGACACACCCACCAGCCAAGCCACACCTCCGAGCCAAGATGGAGGCCAGCAGCCACAGAGCTAGAGCAAACCAGAGGCTTCTGTTGCAACTGCCTGCCTAGACTGGCTGAGCCTCTGCTCACGATAACAATGTTTTAATTGTAGAAGCCACAGAGCTGAAACAAACAGGTGGTTTCATTACTTGCCTAGGGCTCAGCTTAAAGCAATAGTGTTTCAATTATCTAAACTAATAAAAGCATAATATTGAAATTAACCGTTTCTTTGGGCTCCTAAGCCACACCTACCATCCAATCAGAGGGGCTGTATGCAAATTAACCCAGCCAAGATGGAGGTTGGCAGGGTGGCTCTGCACTGGGGGTCTCTTCAGCTGGCACAGCTGTGCTGGGTGTGTCAGCTCAGTGGGGGGGGGGCCCAGCCTGGGGCCTCCTCAGATCATCCAGGAGAGCCCGTCCCGGGTCCACTGCCTGGCTCCACCCCAGGGGGTTCCTTGGGGCATCCAGGAGCGCAGTCCTGGGTTCACTGCCTTCATCCACTTCCTGGGGGCCTCCGCAGGGTGTGCAGGAGCATCTGCTGCACAGTGCAGAGCATCCAAAGCCAGTCCGCTGCCTGGCTCCACCCCGGGTGTGTTCACTCAGCAGCAGGGCCCCACCGAGGGATCCTGCACCAGCATAGCGTCCGCCTCTGGCTCACCACCCAACTCTGCAACAGGTGTGTCCCCTCAGCAGTGGGGGCCCACCAGGTGTGTGTGATCGTGGGCCCTCCAGTGGGAAATGTCCAGGCCTGCACTCACCAGCCCTCCCACCCCCCAGTGCACGAACCCTGAAGGGGCTGTGGGCAGCCTTAAAATGGCCATCAGCCCCTCACCCAGGCTGGCCAGGCACACCAGCAGGTGGACATCCCCACCCCCGAGGTGTTCCAGACTGCAAGAGTGCACAGGTCGGGCTGAGGGACCCCCCCCCCTGCACCGAGTGCACAAAATTTTGTGCACCGGGCCCTTAGTATATATATAAATATGTTAGTGGCCTGGTGCATGAAATTCGTGCACATTGAAAGGGAATTAGAGGAAATATTTTAATATTGCTATTTGCCCTTTCTCTATAATAAAAGTGTGAGAGAGAAAAGGAAATAAGTACAATGTATATGAAAATAATTTTATTAATAAATAAACAATAATAAAATGATATAACAACAACAACAAACTCATGATATAAAAACAACATTGATGCAAATAATACTGATAAAGTGATTAAACTTATTCTAATATCTTCCTGTATACCACATTAAGAATGAAAACACTTTCAGAGTGCTTGACTAATTTCCCTTAGGATAAAGTATTTACAACTTTAACTTTAACATCATATGCTCTTCAGACTCAAGAGAAAGCAACATATAACTGACCATGTGGGAAAATGGGTTCAGGTAGGAGTATTCCTACTCTGTCTAGAGTTTGTCCTTGTGATTTATTAATAAATAAGTCATTGCAAATGCTGGCATCACGGGAAACTATCTTTGAATCAATTTAAATGGGAGGCCAGTGTCAGATGGGGACAAATCAATTCTTGGAATCAGAACAACTTCTCCCTCTGCAGATCTGATTAATACTTCAGCTTTGATAATGTTAGGTTGTAATCTTTTGATAATAAATCTGGTACCATTACAAAGACCCCATTTACTATTAAGATTTCTCAATAGCATGATGATTACACCCACTTTCAATTTTAATTTATGACATGGCATTCCGGAAGGAGTAATACTATCAAGAAATTCGATGGGAAAATTTTCCTTTTCAGCATCATCTGTTGAGTCAATGGAATCATCACTCAAATATGTATGAAACTCTCCATCAAGTATATCCAAAATTTCTTCATTTAATTTTTAAACATGCTCATTTTTTTGGACAAATAATTGCACGTTTAGATATATTTTTAATATTATCTATAGGTATACTATTTCCAAATGTGACTTTAATAATAGATCCTTTACAAATCATTTCATGGGGGATTTCAATAATATCAATTCCTAAATGAAAACTGTTATAAATTTGCCATCTCCGGGTTTTACTAACCATTCACTATAAGCAGAATCCTCTGATCTCATATTTGTTTTAAGAGACAACTTTCTGACACATCCCAAACATCACAGTATTTTAAACTTGTTTGTACTATGGCCGGTCGCATAGCATGTGGTACAATACTGAGATATTGTCGAAAATCCATCCAAGAAGGAGAACTTTCCCACCAAATGCAACATTCAAATCATAATTTCTCTTAGTAATCTGTCTATGGTGTTTATAGTATGACTGGATGTCATGGCGCATTCATCAATAATAAGCTGGGTCTTTTTAATGGTTTTAGCAACTTCGCTCTTAATATCGAGTCTAGAAATTGAAGTTTCATTTAACGGAACCGGTAATTTATATTGAGAATGAAAGGTTCTTCCACCGAGAAGTAAATTTGCATCAATACCTGTAGATGCTGTGGGTAAAACAATACCACCACGACCTCTAATATAATGTGTTAAAACTTTATACAGATATGTTTTTCCACTACCACTTGGACCATCCAATAAAAGCATTTGAGGTGTACATTTTGATCTTTGATGGCTAAAGTTATAGTCTAAAAGGCTGCCAACTGTTCATTATTCAGAGAATTTATCAAAACCTCTGCCTGTTGCCCTAACTGGTTTGGCTCAGTGGATAAAGCATTGGCCTGTGGACTGAAGGGTCCCAGGTTCAATTCCAGTCAAGGGCATGTACCTAGGTTGCGGGTACATCCCCAGTAGGACGTGTGCAGGAGGCAGCTGATTGATGTTTCTCTCTCATCGATGTTTCTAACTCTCTATCCCTCTCCCTTCCTCTCTGTAAAAAATCAATAAAATTTATTTTTTTAAAAAAAAGCAAAAAAACTCTGCCTGTTGTCACTCATAGGATTCATCACATGTATTTGTATTTGTTAATAAATGATAGTCTGGAAATTTGAAATGGGAACATTTCATTCCATGCAATGTGAATGCCTCCTCTATTTCATTAAGGGCATGCATTTCACAGTTTACACAAGCACCTTCTTCGGTGTAATTTCCAACAGAAAACTTCAATAAAATGAGATTTATTCTCATCCCATAATTTGTCTGAAGTAGAAGGACATCCAAACACATATATGTATGCGAAAAGTTGTCATAGTTTTTTGGGCATATTAAGGATGATTGCATCTCAATCATATCTTTCCAGATAGTGTCGTCAAGTAATAATCCTCGGTGTTTAGCAGCTTCATGAAATGTGTCATAAGTTACACCTCCTACCGTTCGAAGATCCTCAAAACTTACTGCACCTTTTACGTGCAGAAGCAAAAGTCTAAGATAATATCGTTCTGGTTCTGTAAACTCACAGTGAACAGACTACCTAATACTTTATTCCCACCCTTTTGGCCTTTTGTCCACAAGGAATTATTAAACACATAATGCTGTGGAATCTCCCAATAATAATAATTACGTGCATCAGAGTCTTCTCTATTCAATAAGAACCAAGCCATCAAAGTTGAGTTATGTCTTTTAGCCCTATCTAAAACTTCAGCAAAATCATTGGCATGAAAATACAAATTGTGATCATTTGGCAAATGAATAGCAAATCTTGTGATTGCATGAGATTGGTCATGCATTTGCATTCCAAAAAGTCTCCAAACAGCCTCAGGAGCACTCACATACCTGGAGTCAATGAAGTCCTGTACTTCATCATGATTGATAATATTTTTTTCAGAAATTTGAATATTTGCATAATTGTGCCCTTTATAGATGTATTTAAATAGATATTTGACACTTCTAATGGATGCACAGACTTCAACATTTATATGATGATTATATTTGAGGCACAAATATGGGTTATAAGGGACAATCCAAGTATTATCGACAATTTTATTTCCAATAGAAATGGTGCTACCAGATCTTCATTTGTATTTGGGATAGCCATCAATATTTCCAGTGGTCGCATTTTGAAAATCTTTTGGATATCCCTTTGAACATTTTCCATTTTCCATACATGGGCTATTTGGATTTTGTATTCCACGTGGTCCATGTACCATATTTGATTTTACAATTTTAAAAAGTTGAGGACACTGGTCCTCATCTGGGATTTCTGCCTTAACTATATGGTCAATGTCATCTTCTGAATGTAATTTGGACTCACTATCTAATATCAATAATATGTGAGCATGAGGCAGTCTGCGTTTCTGAAATTCAATGACAAAGTAATCTTAGCTATTACTTTGCCAAATAAATGGAATTTACGTATGTTGTTTAAAAGAGCATTCAGCTTAATATTAAAAACTCTGGCTTCCAAGTCAGGTCTGTTTTCAACTTTTTTCCAGCATTGTAAATTGTTTGTAATAGCTGCCCATTTGGGGTTGCATGTCATGGTTATAAATAATTCAGGCTTGCCATACCTCATTACAATTGCCATAGCATCCTGATATTGCTGTTACATATTTCTGGGACTACCCTCAAAAGATGATGGAAGTATTATCATTTTATCAATTGGCACATTGTCATTTTTAGATCTAGATTTGAGATAATCCATCAAAACACTATATTTTTCAACTCTCTACTTAGATTGGTTTGCTTTGATTAAATTTATTCTATTGGCCTCCATTTTTTAAAATATGAATCCACATTGAACTGTTGAGTTAATTTTCCTGCATTTAACATAGGATTGAACGTGTCCCACACAGAGAGATGAAATCCATAATATTGCATTTGTGTGACTCGTATCCTTACATTTTGTCTAGTATTGTTGTCAATTACACTGTTGTCTCTGAATCTTAATGCAATATCTGTTCCCCAGCCTTTTTCACCATGTGGAAAAAGAATAGAATATATCATCGCATCTAATATAGGAAACAGGATACTGATTTGTTTCATTTTAGTGACACTTGGATTATTAGGATCTGGTTTACAATGAATGAGCAAGTCCTTTTCAAAAGGATGTTCTCCATCTTTGTTTCTGAATATGACAGCAACCTCGGTTACACGGGGAGAATTATATCTACCCGGGTCACTGTTAACGATTATATTTAATCGCCATTGTTACCTCCGTGGGAGCAATACTTTTGCTGCTGCTTCAGATTGAGCTTCCTTTTCTACCTCATGTAGCATCTTGTATGATTTTGTTAATTCATTTATTTCATGCATGAGGTTGTTGATGTTGATCATGAGTTTTCCTGAGCAGCCCTGATTTTCTGGCATTGCTAATCTTTTACTTGTAGCTTCGGCTGTATCCAACATATAGAGTTGAGCAAACTTCTGAGAAACACCATCCACAGGATGTAAAGTTCCAGTATGGTGATAAACTTGTCCATGTATTCTAAAACAATATGGCCCATATCCTGATGGTGATGCAATATTTGCACCCATGGAAGCAAAAGCAAAAGCACTATTTATGGAAGGAATATTTTCCATGAATTTTTACTGTCAGAATCTTCATTTGTCATTAATCTTTTTAAATATGCCGGGTAATCTGGACAATGTATATCATTTGGACAGACTTTCCCTTTGCTACAACATCAAGTAAATTTCCCATAAGATGGTTTTTCATCAGAGAAATTTAGTGATAGCAAAATTCACATCGAACAGTCATTCCACCACAACTATGTTTGAGGATTGTATCCTCATGTACTCCAGGTTCACTGAGAAGGCATTTTCTACCGGTATTGGTAGTACTTGATGACTGTTCTCTTGACATATTCTGTCATCGCCACCACCTTCTTTCAACTTCAAAGGCATGTTGGTCTTTAGACACTTTCTATCGATAACACCGGTGTTTTTTGGCATCAGAGTCACATTTTTTCAGTAGCTGGTGTTCAAATACATCCTGTTGTAGGCGCCGCCTTCTTTCAAGATCAGACACACATTGCTCTGCAGACACTTTCTGTCGATAATGCCGGCATCTTTCAGCTGCAGAGCTACGTTGTATCAACAGATTTTCTTTAGACATAGTCCCACCTCTCTACTGTCACGGTCTGAGATGCAGGTGAATAAGAGTCCTGCCTGTCAGGGTGCTGAGAACTATGTGACCAGTGGCTGATTCTGGATGATTCTGTGGGGTGGTACTTCCTCCTCCCTGCTGTCAGTTTTCATAGCTGTGATGAGGAAGCTGGGGTGACAGAGGAGTCATGGCCCTCCAAGCCACCAGCTCTCTCACTCTGCTGGACCCCACAGCAGCATCTGGCGCTGCTCGCCTCACCTCCCTGGGTCCCCATTCTGGGGCCTGGACCCCGTGGGTGGCATCTGGCACTGCCCGATCGGCCTCCCCAGTTCCCTGATTTGGGGCCCATTCCCGGCAGTGGTGTCTGGCACTGCCTGCCCTGCCTCCCCTGTCATCTACCTGGGGCTCGGACCCCACAGGCGGCATCTGGTGCTGCCTGCCCTGCCTCCCTGGGTCCCTAGTCAGGGGCCAGACCCTGTGGGCGATGTCTAGCGCTGCCTGCCCTGCCTCCCTCATCCCTAATCTGGGGCCTGGACCCAGGGGTGGCATCTGGCGCTGCCTGCCCCGCCTCCCCAGTCCCTGATGGGAGGACCGGACCCCTCAGTGGCATCTGGCACTGCCTGCTCTGCCTCCCCAGGTGGTGTCTAGCACTGCCTGCCCTGCTTGCAGTATGCAAATTTAACCACCATCTTTGTTGGGTTAATTTACATACTCTCCTGATTGGCTGGTGGGCGTAGTGAAGGTACAGTCAATTAGCATCTTTCTCTTTTGTTAGTATAGATATATGGAGAGAGCGGGGGAGGGGGAGAGAGAGAGAGACAGACAGAATTATTATAAGGAATTGGCTCATATGGCTATGGAGGCTGGCAGGTGAATCAGCAGGTGGAGACCCAAGAGAGCTGCTGATGTAGTTCCATCTGAAGACTGGCCAGCTGGAGGCTTCAGGAAGAGCCAATGTTTTGGTTGGAGTCTGAAGGCGGGAAAAAAGCCAGTGTCCTAGTTTGCAAGTAATTAGGCAGGAAGAATTCTCTCTTACTTGGGGGAGGGTTAGTCTTTTTGAGTTCTAGATTCTTTCTTTGCTGCTCTATTACCAGTTTCCAAACAAGCAGACTTAACTTCATGCTGTACTTAATACCTCAAAGTCCTCCCACCGTCATTCATTCCTCCATGCACAAAAGACTGTTCTAAATACTTGCCATGCATTATCTCACTTAAGCACTGAAAAAAAAAAACAGGAAGTCTCTGCCTTAGTATAATTTATAGATTAGAGGAGAGAAAAATATGCATGCTATTCTAATGCAGTGTGACTAGGCTTCTGAAAGGGAAACTACTGGGCGATATAGAAACCAATGGCAGAAAAATGTACCCTATTATCTGTTTACCCAAATCTTGCCCATTCTGCTAGGCCTGAGTCAAATGCTAGCCCTTCACCAATCAGCACTCACCCCACACCCATCAGAATGAACTCCTTGTGCTGATGTATTTGGTAATATTAAAGAATACTTACCTAGCGCTAGGCTTTGAGCTAAATACTTTCAATACAGTGTACATTGAACATTTACAACAATTCCATTAAGTAAATTATCTCCATTTTATAGACCAAGAACATGAAATTCAGAGGCTCATATGAGCCAACCTTTCACCAATACTTCCTTCTTAGAATCCTCTTCCTCCAGATTGTCACTTGGCTGCCTCTTTCCTTAGATATCGGCTCAAATGTCACCTCCTCCAAGAAGTCTCCCTTGGCCACTGATTCTTAAAGATTCACTGTTTCTGAGTCACTTTTATACATCACTCTATTTTCTTAAAGCTCCCATCATTCTCTGAAATTATTTGTTATTTATTTGTTTTCATGCTTATTGTCTGTCTTCCTCCAATAGATTATGTGCATCCTAGGAGGCCAGGAAGGTCACCACCTCTAAGTTGGGCCTGTCTCTATCCTTGGCCTTTCAGTGTACTTGGTATATAGTAGACCTTCAATTAACGTTCATCAAATGAATCAATGAATATAACTTTCTGCAAAGTCCAGGATTTCATTTCTTTTATAGACATCATGCTATCCATCTTGCTTTAGAGTTTGTTTACTTTATGTCTCTGCTTCCTGATTCTCAGGCCCATGCGACCACATCCTAGACATCTTTGTACTTCTTGTGCCTCTGTGGAGACATCGTCTTGCTCCTCAGACACTCTGCCTGGGTTTGCTGAGATGGCTGTTTCCATGGCAATGCCCAAGGAGGAAGAAGGGCTCTGAGGCCATGAGGTGAACACCACAGGCTGAGAAAGCTTCTTCCTCAGCCTGACTCTGCCCGAGGTGTCATTTGTGGCCGTGGGAGGTGGCACCACCTTAGGACTGAGTCCGCTGGATCACTGGGAGGTGTGTCCCGTTTCCAGCTGGGAGGCCCAAATCCAATGTATGGACTAGGTATCAGTCTCTCTTCCATTTGAGGAGTACAGGCCAAGTCCTTGAGTTCTTAGAAGACCATTGGCCCTGTTATTGTGGATGGGACCCTTCTTCCCCAAAGACATATTGTGTATTTCATGGGAGACCGCCTCCTTCCGCATGGGGAATGGATTCAGTACATCAGAAAGACTTCCTGCCCTGGGCCTGACTCTTGACTTTTCCTGTTTGTGGTCCCTCTGTCTGTGCCTGTGGGGGACAGAGCAGGGAAGACTTTCTTTGGGGCTCACACTGCTCTTATGTCATCAAAAAACCCAATGGAGCAAAGGAGGCGAAGTTGACTCTTGCCTGTGCAGAACCAGGTGGCCACTCCAAAGCCCAGGGCCCTCCAGTAGCCTCACGAAGAGCCTGCTGTCGCCTCCTCCATGGGGACCAACCACAGCCCTCAGAGTGGCCTCACCTTCCCCATGCTCCTTTTTCTGTGTGAATGTCCACTTCCTGGACTGACAGTGGCAGCTGCCCATGGGGGATGATGTGACAACAGCTAGACAGGACTTCCCCTCAGAATAGCTCCTTGTTGCCTGAATTTTCTCTGTAATTCCCTGGAATCCTTCAGAGTTGGCTGTTGAGAGAATGCTACCAACATGCAACTCCCAAAAAGGCTAATCCACTAGACAGTGGTCAGCATTTTTCTGAAAAGGGCCAGAGAGTAGATATTTTGGGTCCTGTCGACCTAGGATCTCCTTGCAACTGGTCACCTCAGCAGATACAACCCCTTGGCAGCCCCAGACAATAAATGTTCCAGGAAACTGTTTACAAAGCCTGCAGCAGCCTGGATGTGGTCATAGACCAGAACTTGTCATCCTAGTACAGGGCTGTAAGTCAGGGACATTCTGTCCCCTCTTTATCCCAGTGCCTCTCACGTGAGACACACAGTGAAGGCAGGTTGAAATGTTTGTTAGCATACTGATCAACTAAGTAACAACAGTTCAAGAGAAGCCTTTTGCTAGCCAACCTTTCCAGAAGGAGCCTCAATATAGTGGAGGGTATTCAGAGACTGAGAATTGAAGACGGTGGGGCTCTAAAATAAAATTTGCCAACTTAATTTTAACCAAACAAATCTCATTGGTTATAGTTGTAAATCTCAAAATCCCATCACTGGCTGAGATCACCTTACCCTTTGTCTGGAGACCAGCAGAAAGTGAAGGCTGGGAGCAATGGAGACCAGCGACAAACCAGGAACCCTGAGCATGGCCACTCTTTTTGGCACTGTTGTTACATCCCTGCACTCGAACTGATGTTTGCTCTTGTCATTCCAGAGAGTGAGCCAGATCCCACAGTCCTGGCTCAGGTAAACCACTGAAGCCCTTTGACAAGGGGTCAGCTGTTCTTTAAAAAGCCAGCACTGCAATCTGGTGTGCCATTTACCTTCTTTCTGCCCCCATTGCAGTCACACCACTGTAGCAATCATGGAATCCAGGACCTGCCTGTTGGTCTCTTTCAAGATGGTATATGTCATGATGGTGAATCTCAGTGCTAACTAGAGGAAATGATACTTACCGCCACCTTAACATCAGCTGTTTTCTGACTACCAGATTGACTTAGTCCAACTCAGTGCAATGGCCTGAGTTGCATGTACTTATGACAGTTCTAGATATTTGGGGACCTTATTTCAGTCAGGATAGGTAAGATTATCCTATCTAATAAAGAGGTAATATGCAAATTGACCATCACCCCAACACACAAGATGGTTATCCCCATGTGGTCAAAGATGGCCACCCCCATGTGGACACAAGATGGCCACTACAAGATGGCTAGCAGGGGAGGGCAATTGTGGGCAATCATGCCTGCAGGGGAGGGCAGTTAGGGGCAACTGGGCCAGCAAGGATGGGAAGTTGGGGGCAACCAGATCAGCAGGGGAGGATAGTTGGGGACAATAGGGCCAGCAGGGGAGCAGTTAGGCGTTGATCAGGCTGGCAAGAGAGTGGTTAGGGGTGATCAGGCTGGCAGGCAGAAGTGGTTAGGAGCAATCAGGCAGGCAGGCAGGCAAGTGGTTGGGAGCCAGCAATCCTGGATTGTGAGAGGGATGTCCAACTACTCATTTAGTGGGGATCGGGTCTAAATGGGCAGTTGGACATCCCTTGATGGCTCCCAGGTTGGAGAGGGTGCAGGCTGGGCTGAGGCCCCCCCCCCCCGCCCCCATGCATGAATTTTGTGCACTGGGCCTCTAGTGCTACAATAATAAGCAACCTCAAAATTTCAGTTTCTTAACACAAGTTTATTTCTTGCTCCCGTTACATGTCCAACATGGGTTGTCAGGCAGGCTGTACTCATTATAGTCATTCAGGGACTGAGAGAATGCAGGCTTCATCATGACACGTGCCTTCTTAGTTACTTCATCAGGGGAAAGAAGTGTGACATCTCATGCCCTGGTCTGCCCCAAAGTGTCATATCCACTCACATTTCATTGACCAAACAAGTCACATGCACATAGAACTTCTAAGAAGGTGCAGAGAGTGCAGTCCTACTCTGTGAGCAAGCTTATAGGGCCTGGATAAAGTGTCAGGGGATTGATTGCATGCAGAGTTCAATTTCCTTATGGGAAAATGCATTACGAGGAGCCGAGGGCTGACGTTGCCAAAAAAAATCTGCAGGCCCTATGAACAGGAGTTAGTTTGAATACTTCAGCTGTGTAGCAGATGAGAAGACCACTCATAAAGAAAAGGCAGTCATTGAGGGCCAAGGTGATGTGAGCTATGGGCTGGAGCAGGTATTGAGGACAGCTGATGGCTCCACAGTGGGAGGAGCAGGCTGTTTTCTTCCAGGAAAAAGTGAACTTTTTCAAAAATCAGAGACAAATTGTAGATTCTGTATAAAACCAAGTTCTGAGATGGGGTAAGACTGTTGATATGGAAGGATTCTGAAGAAAGACACTGGAGAGACGAGGAAGAAGCCGGTGTGTCTGTCCCATCCTGCGAGTCAGGCCCCCTCCATGTTCACGGCAAAAGTGCTCAAGACAAAAGAGCATCATGCCTCACAGCAAGGCTTGTGTGGTTGTTCAGGTTGGGCACTGCATACCTCGAGGGGGTGCTGATCGTACCGTGATTTAGGTCAGCAGCAGCTGGCAGTATTCAACTGGAAGAATCTTGGGTGGTAGCCTATTCAAGGCAAGGTGTTGGACTCTGGCTCTTCACTTCACACAGCTCCTGACCTCATTAGTTTGGCTTCCTGCCTCTGGCATTGTCCTCACTCTTTGAATCTGACAACAGACACAGGTTTTCTGGTTATGACTCTTGACTCTTGTGCTCCCCAGTGGGTAACTAACATATTCCCCAGGAGCAAAGTCACAAGGATGCATTTTCAGCCCTGCAAGTGAGGCGAGGTAGAAAAGACTGCTGCTTGATGTGCCCCACAGAACACCCAAACCGGAAGGAGGGATTCAGGTAATGCTGGGATTCTACTGAGCAAAGGAACCATGGAGTTACCTTTCTCTTCCAGTTCTGGTGATGCTACTGGGCCACTAAGGCTGGCCTGACATGGGAGAACATCCAGAGCAGAGGTATGCTTGTTGCCTTTCCAATTCTTGGCATAAAGTAGGTCCTCATTACTGTTTGTAAAAAAAAAAAAAAATCATGAATATGTATATTTAAAGGACAGTTCAACTTTCTCTCTCCCACGGTCATAAGGGTGATGAGAATTTGACCACAAAACAAGCTACTGAAATGTGAAAAAGTCAGTCAGCCAAAGTGGAGGGAGAGGAGGTGAGTCTTTCTTCCATAGGAAACCAAGTGACTATCTAGAATTAGACTGATGCTTGGATGTGAGTCTTCTAGATATACCCTCCCTTGTGATTTGGTCCTTATAATTTCAGTCCTAAAATGTTCAGTGGTGGAGAGTGTTTGCAACTTTTTAAGTGCTTGTAAAAATACAAGGCAGGGTTATGTACTGGATCTGGTATTTGTACTGAACATTAAAGGTATCACCACATTGAAAACTAACATTAAACGTAAAAGGTGTCATCCTACAATAGTAAACAAACAGAGGGAAAATTGCTTTTGAGTAAAAGGAATACATTTATATTCTTCTCCATTATAATAAGCATTTTTTTTTTCATAAAATCATGATGCTCAGGAAAATAAGTGCTAGGGCTAAGGTCTAGCTGACTTCAGACAAACATTTGCCTCCAAATGCATGTGTGGCCTCCTCCTCGTGTCCTCTGCTATTTTCTTTCTGACAGAGACACATGTCAGAATGTGGGCCTGGTGAAAACCTGACTCGCCCCATTCAGCAAGTCACCTGGCCCATACAGTATCTGTCCTCAAATAAACAGAAATCGCTACCTTGAAACAAAGCATTCGAGAAGAGGGGGAAGAGCAGGGCAGAGGGCAGATCTGGCTTGATTTGTATGACATTGTCATCCAGTTGATTTTTCTCTGCCAAAATGTGTGTTGGCCATCACAAAACTCATGCTTACGAAAACTTTTAATCATCAAATTTGCATAATGCCTTATTCACATGAGTAGCATTCCACATAGCACTGCTTCTGACTTAGGAACTCAATTTTCAGGGGGGAAACTTGTGACATGAGGCTCATGCTATAAAATTCACTGGTCTCACCACATGTCCCATCTCCCAGGAGCAAGTGGACTGATTGTAAGTGGAATGAATGGCTTATGGAAGACTCAATTACAATACAATTTGGAAGAATGACCTGGAGGTCAGGGTTCTAGTTTATAGGATGTCACATATACTTTGAGTCAGTTAGCATTATGTGGTCCTGTTTCTCCCATAGCTAGAACAGAACATAAGGGTGCAGGAATCAAGGGTGGGAGAGGCTTCTCTCACTATTATACCTAACTAGAGGCATGGTGCATGAAATTTGTGCATGGGGGGTGTCCCTCAGCCTGCATCCTCTCCAATCTGGGACCCCTCAAGGGATCAAGTGGGATTGGGCCTAAATGGGCAGTCAGACATTCCTCTCACAATCAAGGACTGCTGACTCCCAACCACTTGCCTGCCTACCTGCCTGATTGCCCTTAATTGCTTCTGCCTGTCAGCCTGATCACTCCCTAACCACTCTCCTGCCAGCCTGATGAACGTCTAACTGCTCCCCTGTTGGCCCTAACTGTCCTCCCCTAAAGGCCTGGTCATCCCCAACTGCCCTCCCCCACTGGCCCAGTCACCCCTAACTTCCCTCCCTTGCCAGCCCAGTCGCCCCTCATTACCTTCCCTTGCTGGCCCAATTGCCCCATACTGCCCTCCTCTGCCAGCCTGGTCACCTGTAATTGCCCTTCCCTGCCAGCCTGGTCACCCCTAACTGCTCTCTCCTTCAGGCCTCGTTCCCCCCAACTGCTCTTTCCTGCAGGGCTGGTCCCTCCCCCCCCCAACCACCCTCCCCTGTCAGCCTGGGTTTCCCTGCACTGCCCTCCCAGTTGACCCCAACTGCCCTTCCCTTCAGGCCTGGTTCCCCCCAGCTGCCTCTTCTGCTGGCCCAGTCATCCCTAACTGCCCTCCCCTGCTGGCCTGATCACCCACAACTGCCCTCCCCTGACAGCCATCTTGTAGTGGCCATCTTGTGTTCACATGGGGGTGGCCATCTTTTGTGTTGGAGTTATGGTCAATTTGCATATTACTCTTTTATTAGATAGGATATCCACTGTCAGAATGTTCACTTTCTGTCCCTGCAACTTTGGCCTCTTCTGATTCGGAGGTTTGATTGTATAGTGGAGAAATGCTTCTATCCAGGGACACAAAAACAACTCCACTGATTTGGAAGTTCAGACTTTTAACTGGCCATTTGGGGCTTCTCGTGCCCCTGAGCTAGCAGGTGGAGAAAGGCGCTACCATGCTGGTTGATCCTGATTAGTAAAATCAGATTTCTATGACACAATAACTCTACCTGGAACCCAAGGGGTTCTCAGGAGTATTTCTTAGTACATCCATGTACAATAGCAAATGGGAATGGAAAGGTTAGCATCTATAGCCAAGGCAAAAAGTTATTATTCTGAGACTTCAAAGCAGAGAAAGTGTATATAGTAGTTGAGTAGCCAGGGAGTGAACTGGCCTCAGAAGCTACCTTTCTGTATTCAGCTCAGTGATGCACGGGCAAGCTCCCTCTTTTGACAGTTGGCTCCAGTTATATTCTGCCAACAAGGGGCATTAGAGGGATACCAGAAAAGTAGAGGTGAGGCAGAGTGCTACTGGCTCTACCAATATCACCTTCACCAGCATCCTCTGCCCAGCATCGACAGGGTCAGTCTGCTTCCACCATTGCCAAGACAGCCTTCTGGAGGTATCAGGCCAGCCAAAGTCCTTCCCTTGACAGGCAGGTTTGATAGCCCCTCCCCCTTCCTTTTGTCTCCCCAGCCCTGTGAGCAGCTGACACTTCCAGAGATACTGACATTGGTTAGTTCAATGGCCCCTTTTGGTTCCTTCAGACCCCTCACATCTGTATGATGCCCTCTCCATATTAAGTTCCCTATGCTGAAATATCAAATGGGCTTTTCTGTTTTTCTGACTTATATCCAGCCTTACAAAAATGCTCAAGATTAACATTTCAGTCACTCACACTTTTTCAGAAAGATTTATTTTTTAGGACACTCAATTGAATGAAAATGTGAGGAGAAACTTAATATGAAAGTACTATTTTTTTTTCAAATGCTATCATCCAAATAGGAATGAATGGAAGAAATTCCTGTAAATGCTTTGTGGGAAACAAATTCATTTTATTAAGAAGTTTCCCTCTTTGTATTTGGAGGTTACAGAAATGATATAATTTATCATTCCACCGAACAATTTTGCTTATTTTTGGTAAATTGCACTAAATGTGGTTTAATTACTGTGTCCAGAATAGCATCTCACATCTGTGGCCCCAAACGCTATTATTGCCATGAGCCTGTGGGACAAAGAAATAGTGCCCTCTTGTGGCTACTTTAAATACCACACCCCTTGCCATGCAACATTGATAGTATAAAGGTCTTGCCTAGGTTAAGAAAAATATCGTAGGGATTCTGCCCTGGGGCAGACAAGAAGTCTACTTTCCAGAGAAATAAGGCCCCTGCTTCTTGGCACTGTACAGATATAAAACACTTAAAATGACCTTAACCAAGGTCATTTTAAATGCTCAATTTTTTAAAGAAGAAAGTGGAGAGTTGAGAATAGTCTGAGTATGTCTAACATACAGTCAAAAGACATATTTAGATCTCTTATCTGGCAGGGGTCTTGACACCAACCACAGTAATTTCCTTCTGAATTGGTTGCACACACACAGGCAAGCTCCAGGGCATCACAGGAAAGGATGGTCAATAAATGCCACGAGAGATGGAAGTGCAGGCGGAATGTGTTAAAATCTGCACGTTATTTATTATGCTTTGTAGGCAAAGACAAGAGAGTCCAGTGAAGGGTAGTGTTAGAGACCTCACAGGACAAACCTGGCAGAGAGGAGGCAGGGAAGACGGGTAACATACAAGCCTGGCAGTTGTGTGATTTGGGGCAAGTTACCCAAGCTCTCTGTGTCTCAGCTTCCTCGCCGGTGCTATGGACATAACATCTACTTCAAGACAATGTGTAGCGCACGTGCTTCAGCTCCAAGCTGCCTGGCTTCGAGCTCTGATGTTGCTACTTACTGTGTGACTTCAGGCCAGTGCCTTAACCTCTCCGTGCCCCAATCAGTGCTGACCTTGCAGGGCTGTTTTGAAGATTAAACGATTCAATATACATAAAACACTTAACACAGGCATCACACACGCGTTTTTCATCATTACTACTTTAAGTGCCTTGCACATGGTAAACACACAGTGAATGTTAGCTTTATTATTGACTATAAAGCATCATGAACAATTTACTTAACTGTTTTTCTACCTGCTTCCTTTTCTGTTAGAGTCATGTGAGATGGTCATTTTCATAGTCAAAATGCCTGAATGCAGCAATTTCTTGGTTTAATTTAACATAAACCAATGCTTGTCACCAGGTTCCTTTAAGGGCTATTAGGCAAGAGCCTAAAGCTAAGGGAGGAAATAGAGAGTTTCTGCCCATGTTCTGGCTGAGCCCAGGACCTGCGATGACAGATCCCTCTTCCTCCTGTGCTGGATCCGGGGAAGGAGGGGCAGGTGAAGACTGGATTATTGGTGCCAAGTAGAGCCAGGTCAGGAAAACAGAATCTATTTCATGTTTTCAAATGAGCTAAAGGGGGATATTATTTTTTTTAATGAGCTAAAGGGGGATACTGAGGCAACCCAGAGATTAGCAACAGTAGGGAGTAGCTACAGCCTGGACTGTGGGAGCGAGAAAGGGCAGAGAGGGCATTGCCAGAGCCAGGGCCCCCAGCAGCAGAAGGGACCCTGGGGTCTGCCCATCCACTCCCAGAGCTGACCCTCGCCTGAGCAGAGAGGAAGGAGGGTATCTGCCTCCTTTCTGTGTTCCTGTCCCCTGCCAGTGCCTCTCCTTGGCTGAAGCTAATGGTACTGCAGGAAGCAAAGGGGCCTGGGCACATAGTCGCAGAGACTGGCCCTTGTATACAGAGCAGAGAGGAGAAAAGAGAGGAATCTATTTGAGAGCGGAGAGGCAAATGCCTTCTAGAGAAGCGGGAGCTGGGTGCAGAGGGGACGGGAAAGAATGGGAGGTGGCTGCTGCGCCCCCGAATCTCCGGAATCCAGTGGAGGTGTATCCTGGCACTGCTGTGTTACCCAGGTTCCTCCAGATGAAATCGGAGGGACCACTTGTCTGCCTTTGGTGGCTTTGTGAGCTGAAGAAGGGTGCCAGCAACTGGGTAGGTAGTTCTAGGGGCCTTCAGGGTGACTTGTAACCTTCTGGAGGAAAGGTTAAAGGGCCTGCACTGCACACTCTCTCCTGCACTGGGTCCAGAGGCCAGGGAGCCAGACTTCAGGAAAAGGCTCCTCATCTTAGACGTTATCCCCTCTAAGACCATGAAAACAGGACAGCAGAATGCAACCTGGTAGCCTGGGCTGAATCCTGGAATAGGAAAGGGCATTAGTGGAGCACTGGATGCAATGTTGTGATTTATAAGAATATATATATTAGAGGCCTGGTGCACAAAAATTTGTGCACTCGGTGGGGTGGGGGGGGGGGTCCCTCAGCCTGGCCTGTATCTTCTCACAGTCTGGGAACCCTCAGGGGATAGCCACCTGCTGATTTAGGCCTGCTCCCCGGGGGATTGGGCCTAATCTGGCAGCCAGAAATCCCTCTGGCAGCCTGGGAGCCCTTAGGGGATGTCCACTTGCCAGTGGGGAGCAGGCCTAAGCTGCAGTCAGACACCCTTAGCACTGCTGAGGAGGCAGAAGAGGCTCTCACCACCACCGCTGCACTGGCAGCCGTCAGCCTGGCTTGTGGCTGAGCAGACTCCCCCTGTGGGAGTGCAATGACAACCAGGGGCAGCTCCTGCATTAAGCGTCTGCCCCTTGGTGGTCAATGTGTGTCATAGTGACCAGTCTGCATAATACCCTTTTATTATATAGGATACACACACACACACACACACACACACACACACATACACTAGAGGCCTGGTGCACGAAATCATGCACTGGGGGGGGGGGGTGAGGTTGGTTCCTTCAGCCAGGCTTGCACCTTCTCATAGTCCGGGATCCCTCTTGCAGTCTGGGACCCCTTGATCCTTACCACCTTCCTGCACCACCGCTGTGCTCACCAGCCAGGAGCTCAGCTTCTGGCTGTGCGGAGCTCCCTCTGTGGGAGCGCAGTAACCACCAGGGGGCAGCTCCTGCATTGAATGTCTGCCCCCTCGTGGTCAGTGCATGTCATAGTATCCAGTTGTTCTGCTGGTCATTCCGCTGTTGGGTTGGTTTGCATATTAGGCTTTTATTGTAGAGGATATATATACATATTTCAGATATATTTGGTTTTCATACACAGTACCTGGCTTACAGTTCCCAATCCCCTTGGAAGTTCCTGATGAGAGTAACAAAAGTGTCTCTTATATGTTAACTAGGGGCCCGGTGCACAAAAATTTGTGCACTCGGGGTGGAGGAAGTCCCTCAGCCCGGCCTGTGCCCTCTCACAGTCTGGGACCCCTCAGTGGATATCCTATGATGGCCCCAGTCTGCCAGGTGCCTTCTGTGTGTGTGTGTGTGTGTGTGTGTGGCCACTGGGGACCTGTCTGCAGCTGCATCTGAGGCTCGGAGCAGTCCTCCTGTGTGTGTCTACCTGCTGGGGACCTGCCCCCAGGCACACTGTGGAGGCTTGGAGCAGGCACCCCCTCTATGTTGATCTCTCAAACTCTTGCCCTCCCCTGCATGTTGTTCTCTTTTTTGAGCTGTGGCCAGGGCTGGGTGCTGCCTGCCTCCCAAACTTGCCTACTGCCCATCTTCCTCCCGCCACCAGAAAGCAGGGAAAACCCCGCCTCGTGGTCAGGCCAGCCTTTTCCTGCTCCCTGATCCCCGGAAGGGACCTGGGAAGCTGCCAAGCAGGCCGCTGACTCTTTCCCACTCACCCATCCTCTGCTGCCTTCCTTTCCCACTTCCCAGTGCTGCCAAGGGGTCTGGGGAGCTGCCAAGCAGGACCCTGGCCCCTGCAGCCTTGCTTTCCCGCTCCCCGGTGCCCCACAAAGGGCCTGGGCAGCCACCAAGGAGGCCAAGACCCCCTTGCTGCCTCTTTCCCACTCCCCAGCCCACCACCTTGCTTTCCCACTTTCTGGTGCCCTGCAAGGGGCCTGGGAAGCCCACCAAGCAGGTCACTGACCCCCTGCCACCTCTTTCCCACTCCCTGATGCCCCTCCAAGGGCCTGGGAAGCCCACCAAGCAGGCTGCCGACCCCCTGCCGCCTCTTACCTGCTTCCCGGTGCCCTCCAATCCTGCCGCCTGTTTCCCACTCACGGGTCCTGAGTCCTGCGCTGTTCCGCCCTGCAGCTGCTCTGTGCACTCGGGAGGTCCCTCAGCCCTGCCTGTGCCCTCTCACAGTCTTGGACCCCTCGCGGGATGTCCACCTGCTGGCGTGCCTGACCAGCCTGGGTGAGGGACTTTAAAGCTGCCCACAGCTCCCATTGACCCAATGTCCCAGCAAGGCTGGCTAGACGCAGGTTTCTGGAGTTTATCTCCTATAATTGATGCTGTTCCTTTAAGGGCTGGGGTTTGTTTATCTTCTATAATTGATGCTGTTCCTTTAAGGCAAGGCCTTTTACTAAGGAAGCCTCCTCTGCCTCACCTCGTGGCTTCTATAATGAAACAATTGTTACTCTTAGACTCAGGCCCAGCTTCAGCTCCTTATGTTGCAAATTGTTGCAAATGTGTTTTGCTTCAGGCAAAAGGTTAAGGAGCCAATGCGCAGGTAGTTTCACTTTCACTCCTGCTGCAACGGACGCTGCCTAAATGTTTACTCAGGTCCGTGAGTGGCGGCCGCCATGTTGGCTAGGCTAATTTGCATACAGTCGCTCTGATTGGCTGTTGGGCGTCCCAGAGAAATGGTTAATTTTACTATTCCGCTTTTATTAGTTTAGATGACTGACTTTTGGACTCCACCCAAGGGTGGGGATGGGTTGCTAATCATGTGTTTAAGGAAGGAACATCCAGCCCCCCCTCCCCCCCAGTTATCCAGGAAGGGGAGAGGGATTGAGGTTGACTTAGTCACTAAAGGCAAATGATTTAGTCAATCCTGACCATGAAAAGAAGCCTCCACAAAATCCCTAAAGCTCTCCAGTTGTTTTGGGAGAGCCTCCCTAGTGGGGAACCAAAATGCTTCCTCATGCCACCATGCCAGCCCTGAGCTCCAGGAGGACAGAGACACCTTGTTTGGGACTTCCTTACCTGTCTCTTTATCTAACTGTTGATTCAATTCATCTCCTTTAATATCCTCTGTGGTAAGTTGGTAATCAGGGAGTAGGTAGGTTTTCCTGCATTCTGTGAACTGTTCTAGCAAACTAGTCAAACCCAAGGAGGGGATCTGGGGACCTGTGATCTATAGCTTGTAGGTCAGTACAGGTAACAGCCTGGGCTTGCAACTAGCAACTGAAGTGGTGGTGGTGGTAGTGGGGGGGGGTTGGAGGGGGAGCTGGTGAGATTGAGCCCTTTACCTGTGGAAATCTGACTCTCCCTCAGATTCTCCCAGGTCGATAGCATCTATGTTGAGTTGAATATTGGGATATCCTGCTGGTGTCTGAGAATTGCTTGTTGGTGTGGGAAGCCACCCCCCCCACACACACATGCATGCACACACATGCACACATCAGTTGGAATTGGGTGGGGGAACCCTTTCACTGAGTAATGCCTTTATTTAGTCAACAGCACTGTACCAATGCTAACATCTTAGTTTTGACCAATGTGCTATGGATATGTTAGCTGTTCGCCATTAGCAGGAGCTGATGAGGGGCACATGGGAGTGCTCTGTGTCATTTTCTCTCTGTAAATCTAAATTTATTTCAAAATAAAAAATGTTAAGTTGCCTTCTCCAGGGGGGCTTCTTTCATGAGCTCCAGGTGGGAGCTCCAGCGGGATTGCTCTGTCACTGTCAACTTAGGGAAGAGAAGGTGAGCCCTTTCCAGACCCTATAACACCGGCGAAGACATCCAGGAGAGTGTCAGAAAGACCACGTCCAGGGAAGACCCTGTGGACATATTGTTGCTGGTGAAAAATATGAATTCATTAACAGCAGCCTACTTACAAAGAAAATGATGAACTCGTATGTGACTCTCATCAATTATGAGCCCTTTGGCTAAGGCAATAATGGGTGATGTTAAAATTTAATGGACGAAGTAAGTTCATGCTCTAAAGCAGTTCTTAATGTAAGGACAGTCGTGCTACTGCTCACAGATATTCAGTTTATCTATAAATGAACGACCTTGCGTAGACTCCCATTGCTTTAAGCACCTTTTAGAAGAAGCAGAGTATAACTGGAAACAAGCTTGCATACTGTCTTCGATCGAGGCACAGGCTCGGGTCATTTTCTGGGCCTCTTAGAGATCGGCACCTGAGAGAGTGGTCTTTGCCCTTCGTGGCTGGGCTGTGCCCTGCTTAGATTGGTTAAGGTAGCTTAGGAAGCTCAGTGGCTGCGGACCAGGGCAAAGAATGTCACCCCTTTTTGCAGAACCTGCAGCTCTGTAGGTAATTGGGGGGTTGCCTTCTCTGGACTTTGGGGGTGGGAACCCATCGTACTTACCCTCCCAACCCCCAAAGGGAGACAGCAGTGAAGAAATGGCTTCGCTTTATTGTATTCCCCCAAATAAGTTTGGCCGTGACTTCCCCCTTACAGTGCCTGACTGTTTAGGACCTAACCCTGGCCAGCATCCCCTGGAACTGGGGAGTCTTACACCAAAAATTATCTCTTTTGGCAGTTGAATGAAATGCAGAGGCTCCTCCCATCAGGAGATCATCTCCACGGTGTATAACCTCCAAGGCAGAAAAAGATCTCAATCAGGACTTCCTGCCCAACTCCTAGCACAGATATCAATACATTCTAAGTGAGACAGCGGCCCCTCCATAAGGTTGACCTCTACAGCTCCCAAGGCATATTCCTCGAGATGCAGTATGGGTGCTGGAGATCTGTCCCATCTTGAATTCCTTTGAACTTCATGTATTTTTTTTTTAACTTTTTTAACACAATAGTGGCGTGGGATTTGGAATGCAAAATCCACCAGCGGTGGTTTCCAAACTCCATCTATCTACATCCCGAGGAAGGAGAGGCTGCCTCCCCGTGACCACTCTTTGGGGAAGGGCTGTCTATATCGAAGGACGAGGTCCTTGGCTAAGCTCACCCCACACCACAGCTGCACACTGGCCTTCTGGAGGGTCCCCAGAGAACCACCTTTCTGTCTCTATTCAAGGACCACTGCATTGGTGATTTCACAGCTCACACCGCCCTGCTGCTTGCTTAGGTGCTGAGGCTGTGCTGAAAGGTCATCAGTCCTGCACTTCTCTTTAAGGATTTAACGAGAATGGAGCAAGGGAGGCCGAGAGGTGGAATGGCTCTCTCGAGTTGCATCAGGGCATATGAATGTTCACAACTCTGAGCATTTTGTTTGTATAAACATTCGCTGATTGCCTACTAAATGCCAAGTATAAAATAAATATTGGGAGACAAAGGTGAAGAAGACATGGTTCATGCCTTCCAGGAGCTCCCAGGCTGGCAGGGGGACAGAATCGTGAGTGCTCCCATAAAAGCGTGCCCTGTGCCCCGAGAGGGACTCACCTGTTATTCTTGGTGCCAAGGTAAGGCCAAGAAGGGAAGTAATATGAGCTGGGATCTTGAAGGGTAAGAAGTGGAGGGTGGAGGTGGAGGGAGGCGTGGCTGAGGCAAACAGAGCTGGATGAAGGCCTGCGGAGTGGGAGCTGCTGGCATGCTCAGCGGCGGTGCCGGTGCCATTTGGCAGAGCAAGACCCCAGAGTGCCGGCCTTCGGGAGAGATGTCCCTGGTGGCCACCTGCCAACAGGCCCCGTGTCTTGTGTTCAGGTCACAGGAGGGCTGGCCAGCACACTGGAGGGTTCTGGAGCAGAAATGCCCACAGTGAGCTGTTACTGGTGTTCCTATTTGTATTAGGCACTTGTTCATATGCCAAACAGTCCTCTATGCATGCTACACACAGTAAACCTCATGTGGTCCTTACAACTATCCTAGGACTTGGTGCTGTGCATATGCACCCCACTTTGTAAATGAGAAGCAGGCTTAGCAATTTAATTAATGCTATCAAATTTGGATAGCAAATAAATCACAGGTAAATATGACTTCAAATCTTATGTTCTCAACTCCCTCTCCTCCAGAAAAGGAATTGGGAGACACAGTGTAGCATTCATGAATGTGTGTGTGTGTGTGTGTGTGTTTGATTTGTCTCAGTCTTATAACCCAAATCATATTTTGGATACTCCAGGACTCCTGCTAAGGAGAATCAGGTAATTTTACCCAAGATAACACATGGGATTAATTACTTTAAGCTTAGATAGGAGCATCTCTCCTAAGAAGCAAGAGGATTAATTTTTTTTTAATTTAGCAAAGTGATTTAGGAACTCATCCCAGATCAGCAGGGGGTCTAGGAAGGAGACCTGGGCATTTCTTAAAGGAGCCCTGCCCTCTGCCAAACTCCCCCATTTCTACTCCTGCCCTAGACTGGTGCTCTGGTCCCCAATGCAAATGAACAAATGCCAGTTTTTAAACCATTGGAGCTGATTAGGACTCTGTTCAGATAAAAATCTTGTAAAGTTACCAGACAGAGCAAACGTTTTGAAAGGCAAACGTTATCAGCGTTTCTTCATTCACCTCTGAATTAAAGGTCTTGCTTTAAAATCAGGATTTTCTTATCCTACCAAGATCTTACATAAAGTTGTTAGTTTTGTTAAACTCAGCTATTTCAAGATAGAATGTTTTACTGAGTATAAAAGAAAGCTGAGAGTTATAAGAAAAAAATAGTCTTATTCTTTAATCTTACTTAGAAACTCTTTTTAATTCACTCATTTCATTCAACACATTTTGATCAGCACCCCCTTGCTAGATTCAGGGTATAACAAACCATGAGACCAAATCATTGCCCTCGAGGAACATGAACCCTATTGAATGAGAAACAGGAAAGTAGCCAGTTACAATCCACAGTGATAAGACTTATGAAATGTGTGAAGTCTTTAAAAGCGCAAAGAAGGGGTGACCATCAGTAGAAAATGGGATTGAAGAAAAATCATAGAAGGCTCCTTGGAAGTGGTGAAAGCTGAGACTTGAAGGATCAAACTTCAGGGACGTTAAACTCACATTTTTAAATCAATACTCATTTAAAACCAATAAAAAACCATGTTATGTGCTCTGGCACTCACCTAGACAATAAAAGCATAACAACATTGGTAACTGAAAACCGAGATCATGGGCAAACTCAATTTCAAAGCGAAGATCAAAGTGAACAATCAACACAGCAGAATACACAAGGAAAGCACAAAATTAGCTCTCTCTTCTAGTATAGGAGTAACTTCAAAGTCAAACGCTAGGTGGCGATCTTAGCACAGTTTGCTATCTTTGACGGCTGGGAACCAGCCAGCCAGTGAAAGTTCACGCTCCAGGAAAAGCAAAATGAAATAAAACTCTGAATACAATTACCACGATGTGAATTTATAGGAAGGAATGATATATTTCACGGTATCATTTCCCTGCCATGAACAATGAATTTATCTTTGTTAACAGCAAATACTTTCTTATAGTTCCTCCTTCCTTACAAACGTGAGGTGGAACACTAGAGGTGCAGACTCTCTGGGCCTTTCAGCCAAGCTGTCCTGTACCCGTAGCAGTTCCTCTAGATGATCCAAGCGTCTCCAGGCAACCTTGACCCATCACTCAACTTCATAGTCTCCGGGGGGAGCAGTTTGCAACTTGACAGAAGTTGTTAGAAAAAGTTTAACACCCAAAGCACCAAGGCTGGGCCTTAATATGGAATGCTTACCTCCCCTCCCACTAAGTAGGAAAGGCTGTGTTAGAAGATTAGCAGGTACTATGCAAAGCATGTTAAGCTCCTTGAATTAGAGGAATTATGAGAATACCAGATATTAGCAATAAGTTTCAAAGGTGACAAAAGGTAAGGGGAGCGTAACTTCATAAAGCCATTCTCATAAAATAGAAAGAATTTGCTATTGAATTTGAAATAGCAAAAAGAACAAAAGAAGAAAAGGAAATAATGGCAACTGAAAGTATGTTAGGCAAACAGGTAAATTATAGGGGAGAGGAGTGTAGATCTCATTAATTGCATTTAAAAAAAAAATTGGGGGAAAATGTTTAATGTTGCAAACTAGAAGCCAGCTGATACAGGACCCCGGACAGAGCACAGAAAAGGAGGGCGTGATTGACTCCTGATACTATTGTAGGCAAGCAGATCAACTATGTCTGCTTCCCAAACATCCGTCGGAGGACCAGTCCTGATTCAGGATGAGGTTTCCACTGTTCTGTGATGAAAAAGTGGAAAGAAAGACCCAATAAAAGATTTTTCAAACAGCTAAATATGTTGAATTGAAGAATTTACTTTTATTCTTAGATTAGATCTTGCCTACTTTTCGGAAAGGCCTTCCTTCTATGCAGTGGTCACCATGGAGCTGTTTGTGTTACTTTGTTCTGTTTTGCTGTTCGTTCTAACTCTAAGCTGGCACCGTGATGCAGGTTCTGAGACATATTTTTGGAAGTGTTCCTGGTCTGAGAGATCCAGAAGTCTGAGAACTGCTGTGTCAACAACCCACGTAAAACAGAAACGGGCAGCCAGGAGTTATTCACTTATTTATTCAACGAACACTTGGTGAGTCCCTCCCACGGAGCAGGCACTGTATTGGGTTGCTGGTGTTGAGCCCTGAGCAAGGCTGACAGGCCCTTGGTGCCACCTTGCAGGGATAGAGGAGGTGGTAAAAATGGAGGGCAGGTCATATTAAGGATGATGGCATAGCAGTCTGGTAATTGCACATGGGATTATTTAAAACAGCTTACAAAAAATTTAGCCTTACATTTCTTAAAAGCCAGCGTGGGATGACCAGTGTGTTTCTCTGCTGTAAGAGTTGAGTAAATGAATGTCCGTCACTATTGGTCACCTTGCTTCCCGGTGTGACATTTTGAGATTCTGGGGATCGTTGGATTACATTTGGAGCTCAACCCAGCTACAGCCTGGGCCTCCAGTCCTTGATGGTCAAATCAACGGGGTGATTTTGGACAGGGAAGATCGATAAAACCTGACAGAACGTGCGCTGGTTTCCATGGCAACCTACTGAGCACTTACTGGCCCTTAAAGACCAAAAACGTGAATAATTAAAATAAATTATTACACGACTGCTCCACCTAGAATATGGAGACTTGAGTTAAGAAACACTGTGAAGCCTCTGCGTCTGGAAGAAACATGATAAATGGAGAGATGCATGGAGAAGTGGAGGTTTGGGAGTGATATCCAGGCATGGGTTTGCTATAGAAAACTTGAAACATAGAGACGGCTGTCAGCGTGCACACACAGAGAACTGTTCCAGCGCCTTCCTTACAAGTCCTTTAGCGGGAAGCGTTTCAGCACATGTGCAACCTTATTAATTCTTTCACTGAGACTTAGTTCTGACTATGCACCTCTGTGCCTTCCTTTATATTTTAAATTCACTTTGAATTATTGGTTCTACAACATACCCTTCCACCCATGGGCCAAATTGGCCAATTTGGGCCCCATTGAACCAGTGCGGGCTGGAAGCAGCTGTGAATAGAATGCCCTCGCTGCTGCACAGCATCCCCAGGCTTGTGCTAGAGGTGTCTCTCCTGCCTCCCTCCACACCTTCGTCAGGTCCCATGGGTCAACTCCGTAGTGTCTCTATTCCCAGCTGTGCAGGGGCCGTGCTGCTTCTAGCTCCTGACTAGGTCAACAGGGTGCTCAGACTGTGCCCATCTACCTCTGGCCTGGTCTCCACGCTCTCCTGGCCGGATGCTTCTATGAATGGATCTGCCCCCAAACACCTCCTTTCCATTATTTCTTCAACAAGCCCCTTCCTGGAGGCCAGCCTTTGATGTTGGGCCCTGTTTCAGGACCACCCTTAACACAGCCTCACCAGACACTGACTGGCCCAGCAGGAGGGCCTGGATAAGAGTCACCATCCACTCCGATTCTTTCCTGCCTGCCTTCCTCCCTCTCTTCGTTAGTAAATTCAATGTTAGATCTCAAATAGAAATCCTCAGTTCATCATGCATTATCACTCCTGTTCAACGCGAGGCTCCTTTCAGGTACGTATGCACATTTTCATATTTCTTAAAAACCAGTATTGGTGTCTTGTACTGAGGTATTTTCAATGTACACACATTGCATTGCACCGCATATCTCATTCTCTTTCTCAAGTTTTTCACTCAGCATTCTGCTTTCAAGGTCTCGTCATATATTGTATGTATATATTGCTATGTATATATTGTCTTGGTTAACTACTCTATAGTACTCCCTCGTGTATATCCTCAACAAATACTTCTCCGTTCTCCAGTAAAAGCCTCACTATAAAACAATGGACATCCACATGAACCTATTCAAACTTTCTCTGAGACAGGCACCCAGATATCCTGCCCACAACAAGTCTCTGGATTCTTCAGCAGGATGGCTGAATCATGGGATATACTGTACTTGTTTTTAATTTGACCCAAAGAGGCAGTGCATCCAGCTGACTGCACCAGTCCACATGCTCCCTAAGAGGACATGAGGATCTTTACAGCCCTACTCTGTGCAACAGTCAGCATGAGCTCCAGCTTTTTCATTTGTGCTAATCTGGCGTATATGAAGTGATCATTTTCGTTATAATTTGCATATTTGGTAAACCTTCATTGGCTTGATAGTACAGGATTTTATGCTTCTTCTTATGACGTATTCTTTTCCTTTGGTTATATTTCTATTGGAATCCCTTCCCCCGGCCCCCATCCATTCTCTGTTTCTTTTATCCGTGATTATTTTCATTGAATAGAAAACTTCTTTGTGATGTTGTCAAATCCATAGATTTTTGTCTTATGCTTTGTACTTTGGGAGTTTTGTTTAAGAAGCTCATCTTCACATCTCAGTCGCAAAAAATATTCTCCTAAATATTGCTTATTAACTTTGTGTCTCTAACCACCCCCTATATTTAGATCTTTATCCAGCTAGAGTCACCTGTGCAGTGGTAGGCAGGAATACAGTCTTCTCTCTGAGCCCCAGTGTGTTTCACTGTTCTGCTTGTTCTTTCATCAGAACTGTGCTGACTTTATGACTATGACTTGGTAGTAAAGCAAGTCCCCACCTTCCACCCTTTCCTCTCTTTTTCACAGTCAACTTGACTTGGTTATTCATGGATCATTAAACTTCCTTATCAAATTTATAGAAAACTATTGAGCTTCTAAAAAGACAATCTAGCTGGAATTTCATTGAGAGTACATGAATTTATAGTTCCTTTGCAAAGAACTGACATCTTTTATTATATTGTCATCCCATCCAAGAGCTTGGAGTCACTCTTCATTTATTCATATCTTATTTATACCCCTAAATAGAGTTTCGTATTTTCTCCACTGAGATATGAAGTAGTCAGTTCTAAATCAAATTGTTTCAATTATTTCACTGTATAATACTTTTAAATTTCTGTAAGTCTAGTCCCCTTTGTTATCTTCTTTTTTCTCTTCAGAATGTTCCTAGCTATTCTTTAAAAAAAAGAAGCTTATTTAGTCATAACCTCCACCCAGAAAAGTACATTAAATTTTATTTTTATAGCTTGATAAATACTCATAGAATGAATATTACCTACACAGTACACCAAAGAGATTATTACATTTTTTGATAAATTAGTCCCTAGATACTTCATAGTTTTTGTTTTGATTATGAAGAGTCTTCTATTTTTTTAAACTCTATTTAGTAAATAGTTGTTACTGATGTAGAGAAATGCTACTGCTGTTTACAACTTGTATCTGGCAATCTTGCCAAACACATTTGTTCTACTAGTTGGTTCATTATTCCATTGTTTCTATATAGATGGTCTTGTCCATTGCAAATGACAACAATTTCTTTTCCCTTTAAATCCTTTTGCCTCTTATTTTATTTTTCTTCTTACAGTGCAGTTGTAGTGAGAATCCTGTCTTGCTCCTAATCTTAGATGGAATTCTTCCAGAAATTCTCCTTCAAACATAATGTTTGCTGTAGGCATTTGGCATATGACCTTTATAAAATGAGGACATTTCCTTCCATATCTGGTTTTCTACGAGTTTATATTTTTTCATTATAAATAGTTATTAAGTTTTATCAAGTGCTTTCTCTGGCTTTATTGCAACAATAATGTAGTTTTTCTCCTTTAGTCTATTTGTGTGGTGAGTTACTTTGATTTTCTGATGTTGAATCATCTTTGCATTTTTGGAGGTAAAACTTTCTTCATGGTGTGTTATCATTGCCATAATAATGGTGATGATGACCATGATAATTGATAGAGTTAGATTGGCCTCACAAATATTTTTAATATTTAATTTTTTAGAGCAGTGTTAGGTTCACAGCAAAATTGAAATACAGTTTTCATATATGCCCTTTCTCCACACAGGCATAGCCTCCCTCACTATCAATATCCCCACCAGAGTGGTGCATTTGTTACAACTGATGACACTACTCTGACACATCATTATTACTTCAAATCCATAGTTTACATTACTGTTCACTCTTGGTGTGCATCCTATTAGTTTGGATAAATGTATAATGGCTTATGTCCATCATTACAATATCTACAGGACATTTTCACTGTCCTAAAAATCCTCTGTGCTCCTCCTATTCACCTCGTCCACACTCCAACCCCAGGCAACCACTGATTTTTTTTTCTGTCTTCCTAGTTTTACCTTTTCTAGAATGTCATATAGTTTGAATCATATAGTATGTAGCCTTCTCAGATTGCCTTCTTTCACTTAGTAATATGCATTAAGGCTCCTTCATGTCTTTTTGTGATTTAACAGTTCATTTCTTTTTAATGCCAAATTATGTTCCATTGTCTTGATGCACTCGTTTATTTATCCATTTAACTGTTGAAGGACATTGGGTTATTTCCAAGATTCACTAATTATGAATCAAAGTTCTATAAACATTCATGTGCAATGCGGGCTTTTGTGTGGACATTAGTTTTCAACACCTTTGTGTAAATACCAAAGACAGAGATTCTTGGTTTGCTTAGTGAGAGCCTGTTTAGTTTTGTAAGAAACCTCTGAGCTGCCTTCCAAAGTCGCTGAACCATTTCACATTCTCACCAGCATGTATGAGAGTTCCTATTGCTCCACATCCTCCTCAGCATTTAGTGTTGTCAGTGTTCTGGATTTTGGCCAGTTAAATAGATGTGCAGTGAAAAGATATTTTTTAACATAGAAATAGCACTCGTCCCCTACTCGAAGTCTCCTCCTGCTTTCCCCTCACAGTTTAATTCAAACTCCCTACTATAGCCTATTAGGAAAGTGGCCATATAGTTTATCTATGCAAACCAGAGACTAAAAGGGACTTTATTGAGACTAAAAGGGACTTTAAGAATAATGGTACCAGAAAAAAAAAAATGACAGTGTCACTTCCTAACCCTTCCCCTGCTTTCTGAGCTCCAGCCACACTGACTGAATTGCTCTTTTTAATAGTTCCTGCATCAAGGTCTTTGCACTAGCCTTATATATAGTAAATATCTTGTGTGCATCAGGCATTGTACCTGGGGATACAGTGAAGAACACAAAGTTCCTACTTTCATGGAGTTCACATCCTAAAAGGCTCTCCCTCCCCCAGATTCTCACATGGCTCACCCATCATCATTCAGATATTGGTTCAAACTCCACCTCCTTGAAAAGGTCTTCCCTGAATACCCCACCTACAGTAGCCTGCTCTCACCACCCATCAGTCTCCACCCCCTAACTCTGACTTACTGTTCTTCATTAGCACCTGAAGTCATATTGGTCAATTGTTTGTTTTCATGTCGTCTATCTCTTCCTTAGAATGTAAGCTTCAAGAAGGCAAGGATTTGCCTGCCTTCATCACTGCTACATCCCCAGCTCCCAGAACACTGCCCGAACCATCGGTATTTGTTTAATAAAGGAGTAATGAACAGTTCACTGGGGACGTTGGGTTCATACAAGCCTTTCCCCTTGGGAATGTTTAACTATGTTTTCCAAGAGCATTAATAACCATGAATTCCCCAGAGGTATCTAAAGATAATACCACTGTCACAACCATTTCTCTTAAAAAACATTTTCTCACACATTCAGTTAATTTAAATGGCTTTTGTGTCAGCACTGAAAGTTGGACGGCTCGAGAAGAGGTATGATCCAAAGATAGTTCTGAACTTCCTTGGCATCACTAAAACCCAGGCTGAAAATACTTTGTATGGAAGAATTGATGAGTCTTTTCCTGGGGCATAGTTATCCACTGCTCTCCTCAGTAGTACGTTGCCCTTTTTAAACTGTGACATGCGGAGGTTCGTCCCTCCTGAATGGCCCTGGTGCTCAAGTCTGGCTGCCAGGGCTCCTGAGCGGTGCTTACACCTGTGGCCAAAGTCCAACTGGCCTGAGTTTTTTAGGCGATTGCCTATGCGCTTCAGAAAGCTCTCTGTAAATAAGCACGTGAGTGAGAATGAGCTATAATTATAAAATAATGAAAACAATTTTTCTGTAGAACTTATGGCTATCATTCTCATGAAGATTGCCTGGCTAGTCAGATGTTTTTCCTTCAGTCTGCCAAGTTTCTCAGAAATTTAATTAAAAATGGCTTTGATGGTGTGTATCCAAGGGAAACCAATTCTAGCTTTAACTGAGGGAGAAATGCATACTTAAAGCAGGTTGCTATGATGGACCAAGAGAACACAACAAGGGCTGTGAGACGTTGAACTGGCTTGCATGTCAAATCCAGTGGATGGCTTAAAGAATTCGTTGAGAAAGATGTTTCTCTGGAGCAGAGAATGTCATGGGAACATTTGATTCAACATTACTGTTTGAGAGGTGCCTGTCAAGTACCCCTTGGAAAGCAATTGCTTGGACCCCTACAGTCATCCTGCTTTAAGCATCTTGTGATCTCTGTTTCAATTATAATAATAACTTCTTAGAATGAACTTTATTCATACATTTAAATCCTTTTTTTTTTTTTTTACCTGGTTCCCTATGCTGTTCTTGGTGTTATTGCCCAGGAGTGCAATTATGTTTTGGTGGAAAAAATGCAGCTTGTGTTCCAATTCAACTTGAACGGGTTACAATTTTCAATTAGCTGCATGAACGTTCAGCTTAAAGACACTTAAGTTATCTGAGGTTCAATTTGTTTCACCATAAAATGAAGATAGTGATACCTACCTCTTGGGATGCTCTGAGGAAAGAATATGATCACATGTGGGAGTATTTTCTGTGCAATTTGATATGATCAAGACAGAGACCACAGAGAGACAAGTAAGGAACAAAATGCAAGCCCCCCTTCCCCAAAAAAACAAAAAACAGAAACATACCTTACCAGTAAAAATAAATAATATTTTAATGTAATATTTTTTAAAGTCAAACTTAATGCAAAGAAATCTATGATGAACAAAATATAAAATATATAATATTGTACATCAACAGTAACTGAAAAAAGGAAATAATGCTGACCTGGGTACGTGAATGTGCGAATGACAATCATCTGCTTGATAGAGCCATGAAGGACCAACATTTGACCCACGGCGTTAAGACTGTCCTTCGTTTTCAACAAATGGTCTCCGGTGCATTTGCTTCCTCACGGTCTGGTCAGCTGGAATCTGCTCTTCACCTGCTGTTTGCTTGAGCTCTTGCTTTCCTTTCCATGAGTTTCTGATCATTCCTTTATTCTTCTAATTTCTCTGTTGTCCTGTGAGGGGCACTCCGGTTCTTTGAAAAACCTCTTGTGTTCAAGATTTGGTGCCAAGTTGTTTAACCTTGGTTTTCCTGACCTTGGACTTCTCCACAAACAAGACCTTTCTCTGAAGATCTCAAGGTGACATACGCTGCCAAAAGAAGCACCTGCTTTAGGGTACACTCCCAGGTGATTTGCTCACTCAGACTGCATTCACTGGTCCAGCCAGATGACAAACCCAGGGGTACAACCTGCAGATTATATACAAACACAAAGGCAACTGATGTTTAACTATGGATTAAATGAAGCAAGTTTAAAAGTCTAGGACATAAGAGTAGAGAGAACCTACTCACATGCTCTCCTCCTATAAGAGCAAGGGATATTCACTGATTTATTATCACCATCATCAAATCCATATTTCAGATCCAATAATAGCTGTTCTTTACTGTTTATTCACTACGTGCTAATTGCTGTGCTTACATTATCTCATTAACTCTTTACAACATTCCTTTGAGGTAGGAATTATTAGCCAATTTATGGATGAGGAAACACACTTAGTCTATTCCAGTTATCAATAGTTTATTCACTCATTTATTCACTCAACAACTGCTTACAAAGTTCCTGCAGTGATTGAGGCTCTGTGTTAATATCTTTGGAGCCTAAAATAGACTCTGGTTGAGTTAAACAGAAAGAGTTTCATAACATGATACTGACCACCTTACAGAATCCTGGGGCTGTGGGGCTATGTGACCAGGGACAAAACCTAAGGTCACATCACAGACCCAGTATGGTGAGGAAATGGTCACCACTGACTCCACTGTCATGGGCATTGAAGGATGCCATCAGCACCACCACCACTGCTATGGACGGACTTGGTCCTGTTGGACTGCCACCTCCAACAGAGAAGATCATTGATGTTCTTGCTGCTTAGCATCATTAGTTCTCCATTCAGGGCCTCATTTGAAGTACCTGCTTGGAAGAATCTAAGTCACATGAACACATCCTGACTACAAGGAAAGCTGGGCCATGAGTGTCTGGGAACTTCTACAATAGGAAGTGGGCGGGGTTTCCAACAAAGACTCAGGTCTCAAAATATAGAGAGGGACTTCAGATGTCGGTACATCCAAAAGGATAACTAGTGACCACACCATTGAGTCCTTGACCTTCAGGCACTTACAAATTAATAGGAGAGAATATGACCACAAAGCAGTGTGGTCTGTAAGATGTGCCACCCAAATGATGTGGACAAAGACTGCTTCTTGCAAGAAGAAGCAGGGGATCGATTCTGGCTGGACAGATTCAGAGAAGGGATTGCATTTCTGCTGAGTCTTAATGAGTGGTACACTTTGGAGAGGTAACAGTGATGAGTGTGTCAAATGAAGAAAGAAAATTCAAAGGATGAGGTAACCACGCAAAAAGTCCAACGTGTGTTGGTAATGATGAGTCCTCATTGTACTAAGTAGAGGACTAGAACAGGAAGGTGAGAAATCCTAGCCAAGGTGTGTGGCCATGCTGAAGGAAAAGAAGGAATAGACTCAGGAGTAATTATGGAAGAAGGATCAGATGAGCTTAGTTCTCCTTTGAGCTCTTGACCTGGTTATAATTCCTTATTTGTGTCTATGATGATTTGAATAACATCTGTCTCCTCTATCATACATATGCCCCATGAGGCAGGGCTCATGTCTGCAATTCCTCCCCATCACATACTCAAGGGCTTCCTTAGGGCCAGATGCACAAAAGTTGCTCAGTAGATATTTATTGAGGGGAAGACAGGTTGATAAACAGATTGATATATGATTAAATAGAGAAAAGGAAATGGAGATTTAAAAAGATGAAACAGAGGTTTTGGTTATATAGAAGTCTTATAGACATGTTGATTTTGAAGTTCAAAAGGGACATTTTAGGCAAAAATTTTTCAACTAACTTTTGGAAATAAAGGAAGACATGATTTGTAGCCTAACAGAATGAGGCAGCTAAGTCTGTCCTGTATCAATGGGCAATGGCTAACACATCTCAGGTATGCATGGCAATGATGACATTTTACACGTGCAATACAGAAAATCTGCATTGGGAAAAGTGACATTTGAATTTCACTTTTTCTGTGTCACTGTTCAGACATTCCCATACTAGTACAAATATTCTGGATATTTCCATGTGGTCTGAGTGCAGATGCATATTTCCATCTGACTAGCTCCATCCGACTGCCTGTCCTCCCAGCACCTGCCATGTGAAACAGAGTGAGAGTGGACATCTAGTCGGGCTGGGAGAAAAAAGGGAATGTATGTCAAAGATGCAGCCCCTAGGTCCCCCTGGGTGCACCCTATGTCCTTAAGGAGGTCACTCTACCATGCTATATGTGAAAGGGTGCCTTGGTCTTATGCCGTAATTCATATCAAGAGCTGATGAGTTTATCCTGTGAGCTTCTCTGTGTGTGTGTGTGTGTGTGTGTGCATGTGTTTTTTCAGAATGAGGTCCAGTGACCCCAGCAGGCTTCAGTGGCTAATAGGAGTGCAGGACTTAAGGAGGCTTTCCACCAAACTCCCTGGTAACAGCAGTGATGTGCTAGGGAACATTTTATAACTTAAGCTGCTTTAGCCAGAAAAGAAAGCAGAACTGTTGCTTCCTTACAGTTAACTGTTTATCTTCCAATAATAGTAAAATTAAATGATGTGTGTGTCTCCCCCCCCCTCCCAGATTCACTTAGAAAGAACAACTGAATCTGGGTTGCAGGGACCTCAGAAGAAACCAATTTATCCTGGCGAGCAAAGAGGGGACATGTTTGAAAAGGGAAAACCAGTAGCTAGTAGACATTTGTGGCTTTGAGCTTACCATCAGCCTTTATTTTTTACAACAGACACATGCCTTTTGTTGGACAATCACACCACCCTGGTCTCAGTCCAGGTTACCAGGGTGCTATGAGCCAGGAGAGTCTCTCTCTCTCTCTCTCTCTCTCTCTCTCTCTCTCTCTCTCTCTCTCTCTCTCCCTCTTTCTCTCTCTCTCTCTTTCCTCCACCATGTGAAGATACAAGGAGCAGATGGTTGTCTACAAACCAGAACGAAGAAAGAAGGTCCTTACTAGACACTGGATCTGTCAGTGTCTTGATCTTGGACGTCTTAGCCTTCAGAACTGTAAGAAATGAGTATCTGTTGTTTAAGCCACCAAAACTATGGTGTTCTGTTATAGCAGCCCAAACTCAGTAAGACAGCAAACTACTTTTGTATGAGAATATCTGTGTATTTATGTGTGTCTCTCATTGAGCTAAAGATCCAGGGGACAAAGACTATATATAAATGTTCCCAGAGCACCTTTGAAATCATTTATTGAAATAAACACACATAACTGAGGGTTCTAGATCCCCTAGAATAGATGGGCATGATGGAAAACTTCTGTTCAGAGAGGTTCTGCAACCTACCCAGGGTTTCACTTCATGGATAGCTACTTTAGCCAGAAAATAGCTAACTTTATGACATGTATCTTTATTTGCTAAAGTTTTTCATGAAACAAAAGCAAAATGCTTTGCTCCCTGAGGAAAAGGTGACTTTCTCTTAGTGGACAATAACACTCGTATAAGTGACCATATTTCCTTTTTTGCTTTGGCCAGCAGGAAGCTCTGAGGGAAATTTACTGCTCAGTTATTATAATTTTGTAAGATTTTTGTTGTTTGCTCTTTTCCACTTGGTGTTGATTCTAGTTTATATCTCTCTGGCCCTGTTATTCAACTTTAAATTTATGTTGTGATATGCATTCCTAATTACTTGTTGAATAAGATGTGGGATATTGATAAGCCAATGCTCACTTATAATATAATTTTTTCAAGCATGTATGCATGAGATAACAGTGCTAAGTGTCTATTACAAGGGGCTGTTTGCTTGGCTCTTATAACATGGAAAGCTTTGTTTTCCTACAACATGATTCCTGCTCTGGAGATGGTCTTGGTGGTGAAAGTTCTTTGCTGAGATTCTGACTGGCAATGAATTATTTAACCTTGACAGGTTGTCTTCCAATATGTGATTAGCAAGTTCACTGCTCAACTCCATTTGGATTAATGGATTAATGTTTGAAGTAATTTTGAGTATAAAACATTCTGGGTCATGCCTATCTTAATAGATAAGAATCATGCAATGCTGATTCTTATCTATTAAAAATATTTTTAGAGAGAGAGGAAGGAAGAGGGAGAGAGAGAGAGAAACATTGATGCAAGAGGGAACTATCAATGGCTGTCTCCAGCATGGTCCCTACCAGGGATTGTGTCCTTACTGGGAATTGAACCAGCAAACCTCAGTGCATGGGTCGATGCTTAACCAACTGAGGCACTCTAGCCAGGGCATGGTTATTGTATTTGTGACAGATAATTGAGCATAAAGTCTCTCTGTTCTATGAAGCCATTTCTTTTAAGAGTCTGCTGATATTACCAGAAAAATAGGTGGGCCAGGTACCAGCAAAAAGGAGCCCAACCTAGACATCGGACTATGACTCAGAGACACCAAATAAGGGACATAGAAAGAGGTTGGGGGCAAGCATCTAGGACTTGCAAGGGGCCATTAAGATTTCCAGGAGAGATTACGGAAACATCTGCAAGGTCAGGGCAGGAAGTCCAGAGAGGGAAGTGCCTTCCTTAGGACTCCTGTGAGAGCGCTGAGATAGTATATAACCCAGGGCCAGGGAGGCCAATTAAAGACCAGGGAGTAAACTCCAAGAAGGACCAAGAGTCCCATCCACTCAAATCCAAGTCCTTCAGCCACACAGAGGAGTGGACAAGCCTCGGGGCTTTGGGACCCGGTAAACTGCTTAGCTAGGCCAAGGTGGAGCTCACAATTAATTGCACAACAATAAAGAATCTGTGTTTGGGAAATCTCTAGACTGCCTTTGCTTCTGTTCCAGCCCAGGCTTTGCCAATCATGGCCCTGCAACGGGCTAATCAAAGGACAAAGCAAACAGGGTTGATTGCTGAGTTACAATCAAATAGTTGTGAAACTTTGCAATTTGGGTGCTTGGAAAATACAAGGCCTACAAAGCCTCAGCTGCGTGACAGATAATTGGCCCGAAAAATACATCCAGGAGGGGCTTGGATGGCTTTGGGTATGAAAGGAATGTCTCCCTGAAGCTCCATGAGGGCGTGGTGAGGTAGGACTGGGGTGGGAGCTGGACTACTGGGGACTCACGTCAAGCCCTGCCAGCTTGGCAAGAAGCCTGCTGCTTCCCTGGGTTGGCGCCCAGCACACAGCCAACCGATCCTCACGGCTGCAAAGCCCATCCACTGTTCCCCAGGACAGAGCTCACCTTCAGCCCAGCGTGCGGAATCCCCACGTCTGAGACTCTCCCACTTCACATCAGCCCAGCATTGTTCAGCTGTTCGATGGCCCGGCCTCCTCCGCGTTTTCTTTAAATAGTGGGGAAACAGTTGCTCTCTGGAAACACAAGGCTGCATCCAAATTTAAAAAAGAAAAATAAGAGAGGCAAGCATTCAAGCAAAACTCTTGGCCTCGGGCTCCTGTGTTAACATGCCGAATAAAGGAAAACAGGAAAACAATTGCAATAGTAAAAATAGATGACTTCCTGCGTGTAAATTGTGCGCTGACCTTGCTGATTGGCGCGTGGTCAGTTTTGCTGGCCCGCCACCTCCTGCCGGCATGAGCGTGCATACCTAAGGGACAGTTCTCAGGGCTCAGCCATCTCTCGCTTCTATTTTAAAAGCATTTGTTTATAGATGTGTCTGTTGGCACCGAAAACCTTTTCTCCTGGATCTCAGTGCCTGCCAGAGATTGATTCCTCGTCTTTGGTTGCATTCCTGTGCGTCTACTGGAGGAAAATTTACTGAATATTGAGAACACCCTGGAACAGAGATGGTACCTGTGCATAGCACCACAACACCTTGATGATGTCGCACTGCCAACACAGGGTGGAAGAATGGAGAAAACAACGCTTCATCCTGCTGAGAGAACATTCATCCACTCAATTAATGAGCACTTACACATGCCAGGCACCACCCTGTGCACTGGTGAACTTATATTCCTGATTGATAAAAGGCAATAAGCATAGTAAATAAGTAAATTATAGAGTCTATTATAACACAGATGAATAGAAAAACAGAAAGTAGGGTAAGGGGGATTGGGCAGATGGGCAGTATTAAAGAAGATAGAGTGGACCTTGATAAGAAAGCAATAGATAAGCAAAGACTCGATATGAGGCAAGTAGCCAAGCAGATACCTCCAGAAAGTGCCCAGGCTGACACAGCAGCCGGAGCAGAGGTCCTGAGGCAGGGCCGTTACAATTTGCCAGATAAGACTTGGCTTCCCTCTCTTTCTCTATCGGGAGCCTCTCCTGGGCAGCAGAGGGGGTGACATTCAAGCAGCAGAAACCATGATGAGAATAGTTCCAACAGGGGCAGCTCTTTGGAACTGGGGTGAGTTGGGTGAAGAGGAGAGGTAAAAGGTTAAAAAAACAAAAAGGAGCACATTCCAGGATTCCACTCCCTGAGTGGAGAGTAAGAGCTGGAATCTAAAGGGCACGCCCAAAACAAGTCAGCAGGAGAGCAGAAGCCGTGACCTCGTGTTTTCGTTCCCCGCACAGTTATGAGCATGGCCCGGTGCCTTCTGAAGCACTCGTGGAATTTGGCCTGGGATCACAGAATTTTAGGACTGGATTGTTCCTTCCTGGCTGTGCTTGTTCCCTCCTAATCCCCTTCCCTGCGTCGCCTTGGTCACTGGAATTCTCTTAACTATTTTCTGTTCAGGGCCACTCTTGAAATTCGATCTAGCCAAGGGATAATCTACACATCTCAGGACTGCCCCCCTCTTCTCTCCAACAAGGCAGATTAATCTACTGTGATTCAAGGTCCTGGGGGGAACGCACACCTATGCTAAAAGAGGCATCGCAGTGGACAGGGCCTGGGGACTCAGGTATTTATCTAAAAGCGTTTAATTTTCTCTCAGAGCTATTCTGGTTCCAGGATGAGAGAGAGAGGTGAAGCTAGAAGTATGTGCATTTAAAACCATCCTAGCCACCCCACTGTTCTTGGGAGAAACACAGCACTCTAACCCGCGCCATGACTCTGTAGTCTGTTTCCAAAGTCCTTGCTAACTGAGCACCTTGGCATTCCTGGGAGGGGCCCTGCTTTCTCCTGCCTCCAGGTATATGAACCTGCTGTTCTGGAAGGCTATCCCAGCCCTCTCTTCACCTCGAGAAAACCTGCTCATCCTTCAAGTCCCAGCTTAGTCAGTCCTTCCTCAGGGAAGGGTTTCCTAACCCTTAAGCTAGATTGTGCCACTGTCCCAGACTTAGCATGGCACCTGGCACTAAGGGCTCCATACAATATGACTGCTGCATTAATGCATCTGATTGATGAATGAACGGACTTTGCACAGAAAGAGAAACTAAGGTCAATGTGAATTTTGTTTTAAATTGCGGACCAGGATATCAAAAGTTCCTACCACAAAGAAAAGGGGAAGATAATCAAAGACAACGAATTCTTTAAGGCCTGACGCACTATTCAGGCCTGGTCAGCCTGGTCAATCTCTAGGGAAAGCCATAGGGATCTGTCCTAGGGCGTCAGTCCTCTGGCTGAGTGTGGAGAGAAACGTTGTTAGCCCTTTTAGCTGAGACTGAAAATGAGCTGGGACCTTCTACCCCCCTCTCCTTATCCCCTTCCCCTCGGGGCAGAGGTGGTAATGCAAGGGACCATCCAGGAAAACTAAGCACACCCAGCTGCCAGGAGCAAAGAAACTAAATTACAGCAACATAATTTCAACGTTTTGCTGTCTTAATCCTCTGCTGGTGACCTTGGGCTAGTCACTTAACCTTCTGAATCATACTTTTTTTGTCCAAAAAAAAGAAAACTGGGGGACACTGAAAGATAAAAGGGTATTAGTCAAGTTTATGTATGACCAAAGGTTCCACACAGTAGTATTATTAATGATCACCAATGCTATCCCCAGCTGTTCCCCAGTAAGATTTTATTAGTCCCACTGATGTTTCCTGATTCGTTTCCATTCAGGAAGCTTTGAAATAATGGTTAGCAGAGGGACACATTGCAAAAATAAAAATTCTCACTCTTTTAACTTTTCCATCCACTTTAATCCCACTGCCCATCCTTCCTCTCCCCAGCTTCATCTGGACCCTTGCCATTCCTGTGATCAATCGTGCACTGGAGAGAACCTTCCTCATTGCAGGGGTGGGAGGGCTAGGAGGGCTGGGTCAGGGGATATCTGGCCCGGCATGCCTGTTGAGTGTGATGTCCTTTTGTGGTGCCCTCAAAAACAGAAGTGAGGAAACAGGCCATCATTTATCCTGTGGCTTTGTAATGGATGCTGATAATGCGAAACAGCCAGACTGCTCTGGAGGTCACTCCAATGCAGTACCGAGTCAGCTGTTGGGAGCCAAGTCAGAAAGGGAGGTTCCCTCTGTGGCATGCCCTCTTGCTAGGGATTACCCTGTGGCAACAACTGTCCACTTGTGAAGAGAGCCTGCCATTTGCCTTCTAAAAGGCACACAACCTCCTGCCTCAGGTAGGTTGACAGTTTGGTGCCTCTAGGGAGAGCTGAAGACTTGTCCGCATTCCAGCCACTCGCTTCCCCCTCCTCAAATCCTTCCCAAGCCAGGCACACTATTGGAGGCAGGTGCAAGAGGGTGGAGCTCTTGGTGTGATGGTGTCTGCTGGCCTTGAGCCAATCACCGTGGCAGAGGAAATGGAGCATTCTGGTTGGCCAGGCCTAGGTCATCTGCCCACTCTTGGTTGGGGGTGAGACAACCTCAGCCATACTCACAGCACAATGAAGCATGTTTCCGGAAGTGAAGGAAGGCTAAGTGTGATGGGCATTATTCTGACAATGGGATGACATCTCCTATTTCTCTACATTCCCATGCCTTTGCCCAAAGGAAGCATCAATCACTATGCATTTGTTGGCAAGAAAATACTTGAATCCACAAATGAACACATGATAAAAGCGATGGAAAGGTAGAACTCCATGGAAACACTTTTTAAAAAAGGACCTTTCCCCCAAGAAGAAACTACCTAAGAAGATGCCAAGCCAAGAGAATGACATTGCTAAAATGATGATTGGTCCAGCCTCAGACCCACTTAGCCACACTCTTCTTCTGACCTTTGCTGCTCCTCCCAATGCCACAATGGCCTCCATGTTTCTACAGTTTGGGCTCATTTCTCAGACCTCATCGGACTTGCCCTATTACCAGCATTTGACCCAGTTGATAGTGTTCTTCTCCTTGAAACCCTTTCTTTCCTTGGCTTTTAGAATATCACACTCACTTTGTTTTCTTCCTACCTCACTGGCCATGCCTTCTTGGATTCCTTTGCTGGTTCTCCTCATCCCTGCAATCTCTGAATGTTCAGTGATCAGTACTTGACCTTCTTCTTTGCTATCTCGCTTACTCCCTAGGTGATCTCATCCAGTTTATGGCTTCCGTCCATCCATGTGCTGTGGTTCCAACTTGTTTGTGTATAGCATTTGCTAAACCCGAGATCTTATGATTCTATCTGAATATTTAATAGACATCTCCAAACTATCCCTTCTAAAACTGAACCCTTGATAGCTCTTCTTTCACTATTACCAAAAAGGAAGTTCCCCCAGTGACCCAGTCACTCTAGCAAAAATCCATAATTTTGTTCTTGATTTCTCTCTCTTATACTCCACATCTTGTCCATCAGAAAATTCTATAGGCTCTTTATTTTTAAAATATTCAAAATTTAATACCATCTCCACTGCTACCCCCCCCCCCCCCCCCCCCCCCCCCCCCCCCCCCCACACACACACTCTTAACAGATCTCCCTGCTTCTGCCTTTGCCTCCTATCCATTCTCATCCTCATGGCCCATTCTCAACATGCTGGCCACACTAACCCAAGTAAGATATTAGCCAGATCATGTCACTCTGCTCCAAAACCACAGTGGCCTCATCATTCGGATTTATGCAGACCTACGGAATCTGCCCCTCACTTACCCCACTCACTTTATCACCTAGTAATCACACCTTTGTTCCCCCTACTCCAGTCACGGGAACTCCTTCTTCAGATGTTCCAGGCATGCTTCCACCTGAGGGCCCTTGCACTTGCACTTCCCTCTTACTGGAAAGCTCTTCCTCCAAATATCCACAGGGTTCTCTCTTCAGTTTCTTTAAGTATTGACTCAACAGTCACCTTCTTAGAGAGGTTTACCCTGAAACCCAACGCCACTCACTGCTCTTGCTCCCTTTTCCTTTTTATTTTTTTATTTTGTCATTATCTTTTAAAAAGAATTTATTCTTTAGCCGTAACCGTTTTGGCTCAGCGGATAGAGCGTCGGCCTGTGGACTGAAAGGTCCCGGGTTCAATTCCGGTCAAGGGCATGTACCTTGGTTGTGGTCACATCCCCAGTAGGAGGTGTGCAGGAGGCAGCTGATCGATGTTTCTAACTCTCTATCTCTCTCCCTTCCTCTTTGTAAAAAATCAATAAAATATATTTAAAAAAAATAAAAAATAAAAAGAATTTATTCTTTAAAAGAGAAATTATTATTATTTTTACTTATGTCAGTTAAGGACTTTTGATGGAAGATTCTTACTAAGAATTCTTACTAAGATTCTTAAAAGCCTGTGCTATTGTCAAGAAAATTAGTTCATAAATGTGAGAATATATATAATTAATTATTTTTTTAAAAAAGATGTATTATTGATATTTAACATTTTAATATTTTAGGTGTACAACAATTTTATAGTATTTTTTCTTACCTTTCCCCAGCTTGTTTCCCAATACTGTAATGAAATAATTAAGCAAGTATCCACAACACAGTCTAGAACTTAAATGTATTGATTCAAATCCAGGTTCTTCTTCTGTTTGTATGACCTTGAGCAAGTAATGCAACCTCTCTATGCCTCAGTTTTTTATCTCTGTGAAATGAGGACAACGATCTTATCTTGTAGGTTTTTCTGAGAATTCAATGCATTAATGTGTAAATTACCTGGAAGTGTTTCTCCTGTTTGCTATTACTGTTGTAGTCGTGACAGTGGTCAGCAAGCCATTTTCAGATCGCTTGATTTTGGGAGGTAAAACTTAACATTTGGATTTTTTTCCAGTTCTTTAAAACATATTCTTTAATTTTATTAATTAATGAGTATACCATATTTTCCTTTTTTCTCTCTTTGAAGGTACAAGTGAATTAAATTCATTATAGGGAATTTGTGGTACTATAAATAACTTCTTTAACTTTTTTCCTGCACAGCCACAATATACAACCACAATGCAAATATAACATTAAGCTGAGTGGAATTCAACTACCAGTGACTCAATTGACCCCATGTGAGGAACAGAAAGAAGAAGAGAAGGTCCTTCCCAGAACCATTATCTATATAAGATCAACATATACATGATTAACTTCTCAATATCTGCTATGTGCTCTATGATTCTTTTATTTATATCTCGAGATTTCAGTTTTTCTCCATCTCCCAATCATCTCTTATTTTATAATTTTGAATCCAGGATGCATTAGTTCATTTGAAGCCATTTCTTGTTTGAATGTGGGAACACATGACATTAGTTGTTGACTACTACTGACTACTTAATGAAATTGTTTTTGAAACCCTGCCTATTAACCTTTTACCTTGAGGCCCATGCATAGTTTCTGTATTCATTAAACTATTAACTCACTACCAGAGTTATTTATGAGTTCTTGCCTCAGTCTGAACCTGCTTGGCCTAGTCGAGAGACCTGGGTGATTCCAGAATGATGTTCTCAGCCTTTTCCTGACACTTCACTGGCTGGCCTGTTTGTCTTCCCTCTCTTAGTCTTCCCCACATGCTATTCTCCCACCTCACTTTACTCCTTTCTCTAGGAGGTGCAATTGTAGCTGGTCCTTGATCATTTGACTTTGCAGTTACTTTTATAGATGTTTAATCAGGTGTGCAGGTCAAGAGATAAAAAATAAAGGATGGATGTTTTTAAATATTTATTCAGAAAACAAGTTCAGCAATATTAAGTTTGGCCTCCTGTCCTTCCCCGGGGGCATTGGCATCAACATCCTCTAGTCCTACAGCTTAATACCCATGAAATTAATTGTTTTCTTCATGCCTAAAAGTGTCCTCACCCGCTACTCTGGATAAACAGACTCAGAAGTGGTTCATATACTAGGTTGTTTTCCTTCTGAAAGATGATCCCTAAAGTAACTTCAAAAAAACAAACAGCACCTTTAGAGATTTAAAAACAAAAGGAGGCAATGATTATGTTAAAAAGCCTTTCAGTAAGCTACAATGCTATTCACAAAAATCATAAAAGAATCTTCCCCCATTTACTAATATTAAAGTATTTAAACTAATAGGAGTTACAAGGAAAGATGCCGATGAGAGTAGTTCCTTGGATCATTTTCCTGAAGGCAATCAAGATAAATCAAAGTATCTATAGTCTGATATGAGTCACTTTGGGATATAAAGCCCAGGATATTTAACTCTTTAAAGGGACACAAAGATATGAGAAAAGTGTCTCACTGGTTCCTTTCCCTGAAAAATCAACAAGGCTGGCCAAGAGGGTATGGTCCTTTCATGTTGATTTTTAAATACACCAATACATAAGCTTTATCTTTAGATGCATTTGTAGTCCAAGACCAAGGATTGTGGATCAGCTTTCCAAAATGTACTCAAGGCCAACAATGATAAAAGCAAGGATCTACACACTTTAAGAATCTGGCTTGGATACTCTGGTTCACAAATTACAAGAAGCATTACCATAAAACTCATCTCAGGAAGTTTGGAAGACTACTTTTCCCATTAAGGTCACAACCAAGCTATGACCACAAAATTTTTGGTGGATGGATCCTGATTTTTATCAGACATTTAAATACCCCAATAAAATGGCTACATCATTTAGAAAAGATGAAAGGAATTCATATGATTCTCCAGGCCAAGGACTACTGGTGGGATATGAAGTTCAATCAATAACCACAATAAGTAAATAAAATAGGAATTTGAGATCACAAATCTTAAAGAGATGCATGAGCTAGAGGAGACATTCATGGGCAGGAAGAGAAACAGAAGCAATAGTGACCTCCATCCATGGTGCTCAGAAAAACAAAGTTGTGTCAAACAAGATTGAACTATCAGAGGATTTGACTGCATTGTCCGAGGATTGCTTACAAAGGAAGAAAATCATCTGTTTTGTTGAAAAATTGTTTTCTGGGATTTCATCAAAGTGAAAAAGCCCATCACATGCATACCTGAGAGGAAGCTTTAACCAACATTCATTGAAAGGAGGGTCAGGTTTTTGGACCTCACTGAGGGCTACTGAAACCTTTGCCGAAAGGTGGCACAAAGCTGCTCTTCTTTGGGGAAAAATGTCTCTGGGTGAGATTCTGACATTAAAGCGTAAAAGTACTAACCAGTTAAAATAACGAAAGAAGGAAAACCATCTGTGTCAAATATCTTTATGATTTCTTGTTTAACCTTTTCAATGATATGTGAGGTTATGAAAAAAGGAAACTGAAGCTTAGAGAAGCAAAGTGGTTTTATCAGTTTTACCTAGCTAGTAAGTGCATGCCCAGGGTCTAGATCTAGAATGGAGAGTGTCCAGAGTCCCTCCTTTCCACAACGTACTACCTCCATTTGGGACAATGATCTCTGTGTGGATTATACAGAGAAAGGGCCAGGACGATGCATGAAAGAGGTACGTACAAGGCCTTTGTCCTACCTGTGGCTTCTTTAAGCTGCAAAATGTATATTGCATTAAGTTACCACATTAGTTGTAATGCAAAGCCCTAAGTTTGGCATTTAAGGCCCTCCATGATTCTCCCCCACTCATTTTCCCACTACATTGTCCTGTTTATACTTCAATGAACTCCAAAACAGCATGGAGAGGTGATATACACTAGGGTTCAGGATGTAGACAGTGGATAATAGAGTTGTATTTTTCCCAAATAAGAAAGCTAGATCATGCATACATGATATATCAAAGAAGAAACAAAAGATGGTTTGCTATTTGAAAGGAGTAATCATTTGGGGGGGAGGCGTGGAGAATACAGAATTTTATCAACTCTTTTCATCACATCTGTTTTCCTGTGTTCCATGTTCCAACTAATGAAAGAGTAATCAAAGCAAACAGCTTAGGAATGAAAATAACTTTATTGGGAATGTGTGAACTGAATGTAACCTGTGTAAGAGACATGACTGAGCGAATGCCAGTGTAGACCTGAAACAAGACCAATGGTTTGATAAAGAATCAATGAAGACTTGGAAAATGATGAAAATGATTAATCCTGAAAGATAAAAACAGCTTACTGCAGAATTGGGGAGAAATTTGTAACTGAAAGGTGAATGGAAGTATACTGAAAAAAAAAAACGCAACAAAATTATAGTCTTCCTGTGCTTTTCCTCATGAAACAGATCACCCCTAGCAACCTGAGAGAAGGTAGCAATACACATAGATTTCATTCTCTTGCTCTGAGACACAGATTCTTTCTAAGCAGAACTTAATATGTGGGCAACTATCTTTTGAGATGAAGAGAGAACTGTTCCTTATCCCACCCCACCTCCAAGTTTCTAATCCATTTAGAGACTATTAACCTTCTAAAACAACATGATGATGATGATGATGATGATGTGTGTATAGTATATGCATTCTTATGAGGACAGTTCTTCATAAATAAAGTAATGAGTAGAATGATAAAAGTGTGAGTCCAAGCTAAGAATTATGGCCCTTTAAATAATAATAATAATAATAACAACAACAACAACAACAACAACACGAGCAAGGAAGGAAAACATTTTTTATAGCACTTTGTATGCTAGTCACGAATCCAGGTGCTCTTTATGCATTAATTAGTGTTTAGAACAACCCTGTATGAATTAGAATAGCAAGACCTATATTGTGGTAAAGATAAAATAATTCAACAATTTATATAGTTAACACAACACAAGTTTATTTCTTGCTCATGCAAAGTTTGATTTAGAGAAGCAGAGACTCACCTCCATCTAGTAACTCAGGGATTCAGGCTCCCTCCATCTTATGATACCACCCTAAGGCACTGTGGTAGAGGACAGGGATGCAGAAGGCAAACCAGCTTCTGACTGCAATAGCCTTCCACTCCTAGTCATCTGGTCACATGGCCCCAATTACAGCAAGGAAGGCTGGGAAATGTTGAGGAGCTCATGGGTTTCCCAGTGAACACTGTCTCTTTCAGTATTCATGAGGAAGGCCATAGCATAGTCTCTGTGATTTTTACAGATGATAAGAAACTGACATAAAACAAAAATAACTTACCCAAATTCACACTGTTAGTAACTTGTATATCTGCTATTTTAACCAGATGAAATTATACTATTTGATCTTTCCAAAGCAATAGAAACACCAGTGATTTTATGAATGATTTCTACCAGAGAAACAAACTGTGGGTAGAGATAGAAGATCCTCTCATGGGACCCCAGAGCCAGGTTACATGAGTACCAGCTGGACACTGCAAAGTAGGCAGTAAAATGTGCAATCACACTTCTGTAGACCTGAGAAGGGACTCGACTAGCAGGCCAGTGGTTAGCAAAAACCGTTGAGGGAAATTCCCACATGCTGCAAACATAACATCTAGATATATCTCTCTTACTGAGGATAAGCAGCATGAAAAAATCAACTCGAGACATATGTGGAAAGTATTGAAAATCCAAGGTAAAGGGAATGGGATATTCACAATACAGGAGTCTATGCTCAAGAGCAGGGGTGGACACACTTTGTTGTTTGGTCCAGATGGTAAACACTGAAGGCTTTGCAGACTATACTGCTTCTGTTGCAACTACCCAGTTCTGCAGAGAGGCACCAAAGCAACCACAGACAAGACAAAGATGGGAGGGAGTGGCTGTGTCCCAATAAAATTCTATTTACAAAGACAGACTGTGGTCCAGACTTGACCCATGGGCTGCAGTTTGCCAACTTATGCTTTAAAGAGAAGAAAATTAGGAATATAAATGATTAATAAACATTTGTTGAAGACTGTTCAATTTGGTAGGAATCCAAGAATTATAAATCTAAACAGTGAACTGATTATTTATCAACAAACTGACAAATATTTTTAAAGGATTTATTGTTAGAAGAGTTTTAGTGGAATGATTTTATATTTCTGATAAGAATGTGAATAGCTTGAATATAACTTAGCTTGAAATTAGTAAATTACATATATAAAGCATATATATGCATATTATGTTAAGTGAAATAAGTCAGACAGAGAAAGACAAATACTGTATGATATCACTTATATGTGGAATTTTAAAAGCCAAACTCACAGAAACAGCGAGTAGAATAGTGGTTACCCAGTGCTAGGGGTGAGAAGGGGGATGGGGATCTGTTGGTCAAAGAATATAAATTTCCAGTTATAAGATAAATAAGTTCTGGAGATTGGACGTGCATCATAGAGACTGTAGCTCACAGTGCTATATTATATACTTCAAAGTTGCTAAGAGAGTAGAACTTAAATATTTTCCACCCAAGAAAAGGTAATTATGTGAGGTGATAAAGGTGTTAACTAACCTTATCATGGTAATCACTTATTTAGCAATATATAGGGCATCAGATAATCATATTATACACCTTAAACTTACACAATGTTATATGACAATTATATCTCAATGCAGCTGGAAAAATATATACATGCATATATGTATGCCAATTTTATGAATATATTTAAAACTGAATAAGCTCTCATAATTAGGAAAAATTTACAAAATACAAAAGGAGACTCATGGGCTTTGAATCAGACCTGATTTGAATTCTTTGCTATACACTAGCTGATGATCTTGGCCAAATTACTTCATACATCTGACCCTCAATTTCCTCATTTAAAAAAAATAACAGGTATAATCATATCTACTTCACATGATTTTTAGAGGGTTAAATGAGTTCATGTATACATAAAGCATCTATTTCTAGTGTACATTAGGTTCTCAATAAGTATTGGTTACACTTTGAAAAAGGGATACAAATTTGAGATTGCACAGAAAAGGCAGCGAGTCTGAAAAATTGGGAAATGATCATTATAAAAGCTTTGAAAGTTGAAGAGAGGGACAACAGAGACATTTTTGCATGTGGTGTTGGGGATGGTGGTTAGGGAGAAGAGGTGAGTGGGAGAAAGAAAGAAGAGACAGTGAGAGTAGAGGGGGTGGAGAGACAGAGAGAATGAAGAAGGGAGATTGACTCTTGTTTTAGATGTTTTTGTGACTGGTGGATTATGGAAGCTTTTTTTAGTCAGGATTCAGGTGGATGCAAAACAGGTTGTCTAGGGTTGTAAGAACTGGGATGGAGAAAGAAAATACTAGGTTACTTTTCTGAACACAAGGGCTGAAAGAAAAACCTTCTTTTAGAGGGAAACCAGCAAAGAGGCCCTCAGGGATTAGGGTCCAGGGCCAAATGGGGGCTTAACAACATGAAGCTCAGCCAGCAAGTGCTTGTGCCTGATGAACAGGTGGGCCTTACGAAGAAGGTCATGGATCGTATCCCAGGCCCTACCTTTACGAGTCTGTTCCCTGAGCCCCACACTGTCGCAAAGCTCCTTGACAAAGCACAGAGGATACAGAAAAACATTGAGGGAGGTGATGGAGGAGAAAGGGAGATGAGATTAAGGGATTTGGCTCTCACAGTGGGGTCTTCAGGGCAGAATTATCTGCACCCCAGTACAGGTCACCAAGCAGTCTTCCTTAGATGACGAAGTCCCTTACAAGACACCAAAGAGGCACCAATAGCAGTTGCACAAACAGTTCCTCAAATATCTCTCATTTTCACCTCCAAGAACAGCACGCAGAGTGCTTTGCAAAATTTCCCTTCTCTTGTTTCTTCCTCGCATTTCCGCCATCACCTTACATCCCACATGTCTGCTCTTTTGGCTGACCCCTTGCTTACATCTTTATTTCTCAGCATTGGTGCCCCTTTCTCTGACCTCCCAGGAAGGTCAGCTATGGCTTCTAGAATCTTACACTGAAATCTAAGCGACACTCACTCTTCTGCAATGGCATTGCTAGTGTGCTTGTCTATCTCACCCACTACATTGTGATGAGCAATTTGAGAAAATTGCTATGCTATCTCATGGCCGTCATTGTCTAGATCCTAGAACAGTATCCAGCACACTAATGTAGCTGAGCTCTGCTTTTGGTCAATTTTCAGCATGTCTCCTTCACTACCACACTCAACACAGTTCCCTTGGTGCTTTAGGACCCAACTTCTGACACACAGGATAGAGTGATCTCATGAATCAAGGCATGGAAAGCAAAGAGGAGCTGCAAGAAGCGAAGACATGATACACAGTGGGGGCTGATGGACTCAGGTGTGGCCACAGAGGTGATCACAATTACGAAACAATTACATAATTTCCACCTGCTCATCTGCAAATGCCCCGTTGGTTTCACATTTCTGATGATATTGTAAACGTTTGGCCAACTACTAGGCAAATCTGAGCGTAGGAAATCAGTCTACTAACCTCCAATTTGACTTGTTCTCCCTATAATTTTGAACCTAATTCTGTAGTCTGTGCTTGGCAATTAGCCAGCAAATCATTTCGGTAGAACTGAGGCCATGATATGCTGGTCAGTAAGGCAATCGGAACTGCAACCACTGTTTACTGAGCACAAACTCTAAGCCATGCCCCAGGTGAAGTGCTTTACATGCATTACTTCACTTAGTCCTCGCAACAAACCTCTGAGATGAACATTGTTGGGAACATCGTTGCCCCAACTTTGAAAATGAAGAAACTAATGGAGTTTGAGTAACTTGCCCAAAGTCACATATTTTAAAAGTGTTATAAAAAGGATTGGAAACGAGTCTTTCTGCCCTGTCCAAACTGTACTGCCAAGAATCATGGATATAAGAAACTCACTAGGAATCACTCAACAGAAGTTTAGTTTGGCAAGACCCCAATCCCAAACTATATATTCCATTATGATGGAAAGTGACTTATCTGAGAGACCAGGGGTTGGGTTGGACTACTGATCATTATGCTGCCTTTAAGAGACTTGGGATGTAGTGGTAGCAATCGCAGACCTCAAAAGCATGTTGGAAGTTGACCCCAATTAACACCACTGAGCACACTCAGTTTAGCTCTAATATCATGTAACTGCTACAACATCCTTAAAGCTTCAGGCTCTGTTTTCCAGGGTCATTGATGACAGCTTTGTTTTCAGAACAAACAACTAGAGTGGGATAAGGATTCCCAGGGGATATTTAGTCTCAGTGTCTATGACCCACATTGTAATCCCTAGAAATAAACACAGTCCACTTGCCAAAAGGTCTGCCATCATGTTGGTTCAGACAAAGGTAAACGCAAGTAGGTATAATGAACAAAGTGAAGAATGCTGCTGAGTAGAGGAAAATCTCACACATTAACAAGGCAGCAAGACAGATCTACTTTTCTAAGGGTTTAAGAGTGCCCGAGATAACTGGATTAGCTCTGACATTGATTCAAACCTTTGGTAGAAGAAAAGCTTATAGTTTCATTTTGCAAGACCCAGCATGGAAATTTGTTTGGCCGTAGAGAGATGGGGTCTGAGAGAATTGCATTAGAGCTCTTGACATAAGGACTTGAGCAACCTGAGAGGTAAATGCAATGATGAGCAACTGTAGCAGTCGAGTCTCTCCCCTGTGCAATGTTTCCATTCCAGAGATCAGGAGCTGGAAAAGCAAATCATCACTGATCTGTTCCCTCCAGTAGGTGAGCTGACCCTGCACTACAACAGCTTTGGCTCCTGGTAACTGGAAATAATAAATTCTCTCTATAGACAGTAGTTTGAGCTTCTACTTTCTTCTTTTTAGAATTAAAAAAAAAAAAAAAGGAATGATTGGCTCCTGAAAGGTAAGCTTCAAGAAGAAAGATTGCTCCATCTTCTCTTGTTATTGATAATTCTACCTTTATTTCACCATCCATTTTGGTCAGTAGCCACCTTCCCTTTTTTGAACCCAAAGCTATACATGAGCTGGTGTCAATGAGCTCTTCCCAACATTCTCATTACTCTATCACTGAACTTACTGTACTAAATTTTAATTGTTTATGTGTCTTCACATATGAGAATTTAAGCTTTTGGTCTTATTCATTTTTTTATGTTAGTGTTTAGCACAGTGTCTTACACAAGGCAAGTTTCAAGAAAGGTATCTTGAATGAATTCATAAATGGGTGAATGGATGGTTGAATATCCACAGGTCCTCTGAAGATGCTCTTGGAAGCTACATCTGGATGATCTCTCAGAACATTCCAGCTCCTTCTGTGTCCTTCAGATGAAACATGTAACATTATTAGGTTCACTTTTCTCATTTATAAAATGAAAGCAATGCCACCCATTTCATTAGGCTGTTGTGAAGCTCAAAATAAGTATTTCATGCTGGGTGCCTATCCATGAACCCGACACTGTTCCTTGTTCTCTCTCTCTACATTCAGTCTGTCTTCTACTAGAAGGCGTTGGCCAGGATTGCACTGGGGCAGCAGCCATGCTGTCTGTAATGTGGTAAAATGATAACTTGCTCCCAAAAGCTCAGTTGTTTGAGTCTGATGTGTTCAGAGGATTTTTCCTGGAGGTGGGGGAGGAGGAAGGACTGTATCAGTTCCTCAGTTCAGTTTACCTTACAATATAAATTTTGTATATTAGAGTATTTAAGAATAGGGCCAAAACTTCTACTTCTCACAATATTGAAGAAGAACCTCCCCAGTTCACAAAACCTAAAAATTCTTAATAAATGGTATTACAATGCTTATCTGAGCTGTCAGGAAAATAAAGGAAATCATAAGAGGCTACAAAATACAATAAAGCACAAGTTTTCAGAGGTAACCTTTCTGAAGTAATGGGTCCTATTAATTATCCCTGGTGGTGTAGAGTCATCATTTTAATGGGCATCAAGCAGGGGTCAGCATACAACACCTAGGACCTGAACAATGTGAGGACAGAAAAAAATCCCTAAATAGACCAGGACTTAGGAGTTGACATCTTTAATGCAAGAGTAAACCAAAAGCAAAAAATGTATCCCACAAAGGAAAATAATAATAATAATAATAATAATAATAATAATAATAATAAAACTTTCTTATCTCAACCTTGGCTCTAGGTAGAGTCTACCTTGAAAATTCTTATCCATAAGAGGTCCTCATGAAGAGTTAGAGCCAAAATCTAGAATTTACACTATCTATGTGGTCCCAAAATAGCTACCTTTGGAATTTAATTTGAAGTGACTATTATTAGCAATACCTTCCTAGATAAATATAAATTAAGCCAAGGCTTCAAATAGTTTCCTTGGGTATTTATAAACTCACTAAGATATAAAAATATAAAGTAGAAGAGGAAACAAATCATGTGATGGAGAATAAATAGAAATAACAAACAAAAATATTATAGCTACAAAAATGGTTGATATTGGAATTAGTAATTATAAAATACTAGAGGCCTGGTGCATGAAATCTGTGCATGGGGGTGGGGGGATCCCTCAGCCCGGCCTGCACCATCTCCCAATCTGAGACCACTGACTCCTAACCACTCACCTCCTTGCCTGCCTGATCGCCCCTAACTGCCTCTGCCTGCTGGCCTGATGCCCATAACTGCTCCCCTGCCTTCTGCCTGATGCTCCTAACTACTCCCCTGCCTGCTGGCCTGATCATCCCCTAACTGCTCTTCCCTGCCTGCCTGATTGCACCCTAACTGCTCTCCCCTGCCGACCTGATCACCTGCCCCCTAACTGCTCTCCCCTGCTTGCCTGATTGCCCCTAATTGCCTCTGCCTCAGCCCCCACCACCATGGCTTTGTCTGGAAGGAAGTCTGAAAGACATCTGGTCTATTTAGCATATTATCCTTTTATTAATATAGATAAAATAAGTTGGTTTGATATACTTAATAAAAAATAGAGTATCTTGCCCTAACTGGTTTGGCTCACTAGATAGAGCAACAGCTTGCAGACTGAAAGGTCCCAGGTTCAATTCTGGTCAAGGGCATGTACCTTGGTTGTGGGCACATCCCCAATAGGAGGTGTGCAGGAGGCAGCTGATTGATGTTTCTCTCTCATTGATGTTTCTAACTTTCTATCTCTCTCCCTTCCTCTCTGTAAAAAAAAAAAATCAATAAAATATATTTTTTTAAAAAATAGAATATCTGAAGTATAATAAGGTACCAGAGACTATGAAATAAGAACAGGTGGATTTGAAAAATAAAATAAAATAAAACTTCCAAGTAAAAAAAAACACATAACAAATGGACTAAAGATTCAGAGAATTGATATGGCATTAGATACAATGAAAGAGAGAATTAGTGAACTGGAAGAAAAAAGTTGAGAATTTTGGTCTTTGTTCACTTAAAAAATCTACGCAAATATAAAGTAATTTATTGTGTAATATTCTATGCCTATAATGGAATATATGAATTATGCTAGAGGCCCAGTGAATGAAATTCATGCATGGGGGGGGGGGTTCCTCAGCCCAGCCTACACCATCTCCAATCTGGGACCCTTTCGGGGATGTCTGACTGACTTGTGGGATTAGGCCTAAACCTGCAGTCGGACATCCCTCTCACAATCTGGGGCCTCCTAACCACTCACCTGCCTGCCTGCCTGATTGTCCCTACTTTTGCCTGCAAACTTTATCATCCCCTAACTAGTCCCCTGACAGCCTGATCGATGCCTAACTGTTCCCCTGCTGGCCTGATAGCCCCCAACTGCCCTCTCCTGCCGGCCCGGTCGCCCACAACTTCCCTCCTCTGCCAGCCATCTTGTGGCTGTGGGTGCTGCCATCTTTGAGGGTAGGAAAGTCAATTAGCAATTCCCTCCTTATTTGCTCTGGACGCCACCATCTTTGTGACGGTGTGAGGGTCAATTAGCATATTCCCTCTTTATTAGGTAGGATATTATCCACTAACCAACTGAAGAATCCAATATTAACAGCAACTGAAAATAGCTGTATCCTCCTCTCTAATCCCATTCTTCTGCTTTCCTTGCAAACATAACCACTTTGCTGAATTTCGTGTTTATTATATTCTTGCTTTCTAAAAATAGTTAACTACAATGTAGGTATGACCAAATAATATTTGTTCAGCTTTGTTTGTGTTTATGCTAATATTTATAATGTTTTTATTAACTGTCTTATACATTTTACCTAGTGCACATGTGCAAGAATTTATCTAGAGTACACACACCTAGGACTGGAAGTGTTGGGCCATAGAAATGTACTCTTTACCTGTGCTAGATACTGCCAAGTTGTTTTCCACAGAAAGTGTCCTATTTTTCAGTCCTAACAGTAGTGTATGAGATTGTTTTCTACATTCTCAACATCTGCCATTGTCAAACTTCATAATTATTTTGTCTATTTAGTGCAGGGGTGGGGAACCCTTTTTCTGCCAAAGGCCTTTTGGATATTTATAACATCATTCTCAGGCCACACAAAATTATCAACTTAAAAATTAACCTGCTATACTTGGTCAAACATCTAATTAACTCATCCCTAATGCCTGGGCAGGGCCAGACCAAAGGATTTCAAGGGTCTTATACAGCCTGTGGGCTGCTCATTCCCCACCCGGATTTAGTGTTTGTAAAATGTTCTCATTATGATTTTCATTTGCATTTTCCTGATTACTAACAAAGTTGAGAATCTTTTAATATCCTGAATAATCATCCACATTTCTTTTTGTGAATTACCTTATCATGTCTTTTGTACATTTTTAAACAGGTTGTACACATTCTTTATATATTCTGGATCCTGGTCCTTTGACTTATGTGGTGTCAAGATTCCCTCCCAGTTTGTGACTGATATTTTACTCTCTTTCTGATATTTTCAGTAAGCATAAGTTATTAATTTTAATGAAGTAAATTTTATTTCCTTTTTGATTTTTGCTTTTTTTGTGTATGTTTCAGTCTCATAGAGAGTCATTCATTGTAAAAGGAAAAACTTTAAAGTTTTAGAAGAAAATATAGAATATCTTTATTTCTCAAACAAGACCCCAAAAGGGTTAATCAAAAAATGTTGCTATGTTCATGAACTTTTTAAAAGATTTTTAAGATGAGTTCAGGGGCATAAACTGAGCTATTGTTTTCATTATTATTCCTGGAGAAATACACAGCTCTGTGCTGCTGAAGCAGTGGTACCAGAACAAAGGGCTGCCTGCACAGCCTTGCAACTGCCTGTGTCCTAATTCTCATCCTTCTCACCTCCACGGCCACCACCTTCCCAGAAAGGAGGCGCAGGGACCCACAGCAGTTTCTTCACCTTCAGTTGTTCTTTGTTATTAGCACTGATGGGGGTCTGTTTCCGCTAATCTTAACTGTAGCAAAATGCTCCAGGATGTCTATTCTTCTGGTTACATATGGAATTTCCTGGACTTCAGTTGATTGCTTGGGATGGGGGCTGATTAGATGCAGCTATTTCTAGGCATCCTTGCCTTTTCTTTCCTGAAAAACCATTGTGTTAGCAACATATTTTTAGGTGGGGCTGCAATATTCACATACATTTTCTTCTCTTTTTCACCATACAATTTCAGATCCTGTTTTCTTCCAGAAAAACAAAACAAAAAAACATTAGCATCAAATGCTACTTTCCACAGTCCTATTCTTTGTAATACAATTTATGTAGTTCTATAACTATACTGTTATCACTTTTTAGCATTTTGAGGCCATTTTTCCCCTGTGTGATTTCATGAGACTTCCCTCACACTCCCCATCACCCTCCCCTTTCCCATATATCTATTTATGGATCATTATTCCCTTCTCCATCAACATCTTCTCAGCATAGCTGAATGCTCCAGGGAGATGGGGCTGGTTGGAAGCTCTGCCATGATAAATGGGTCTCTTTTCACTCTTCAGTAATGGACTGGTTTCCACTCAGAGGAGCTAATTTCTTTGTAGCTACTTGGATAACCTAAGTAGATTAGGTTACCAGTATTGCTGCTTATCTCATTCTAGAATCAATGGTCCAATTCACATGATTACTACCTATAAATCTGGGGAAACTATTACACGGAAGCCCTACTAATTGATTAGTGGGTATTTCCTGAAATGAGTCATTTACAAAACTCTGCCTTAGTTCGTAGCCTATTTCTGAGGCAATTATAAGCTAGTGGGTTGCTTATTTGTTGACTGATGGTAGCAGTTTATTCCTGGTGTAATGTCTAAATCACACCCCAGTTTCACAGGGTTCTGGCCACTGGTTCTTTCTCATTTCTTTGTCCTGTGCTTCTTCCTGAAGACCTCTGAGATAGATGCCCAATTTTTGACACAGCTGATCCTGAGTTTCCAGCTGTCTGCTGATTTGATGGCACTGAAATGTCATGGTCCTTTTTATCCTGGAAGTAAACTGTAAACAGAAACTGCATCCTTCTGCCTCGCCTTCCCACATCCAACTGACCATGTCAGAGGAAAAGGCCAAAGAGGCGTGTAGGTAAGGATATACAGAGTGCCCTGCCTCTCCTCCCAAGACCCGTATGCTAATGGGACACACCAAAAGATAGTGGCAGCTCTCCAGCTGAGTGTCTCCTGGAGGTTGGAATCCCTATTTTTCTAATCAGATAAGAATGAGGTATTTATAATTTTGTATGTGCCAGGCACTAAATTACAAACTGTGCCTTAAAATCTGAGTGGGACAGGAAGTCAGATAATAACTGCTGTTGTACACTGAGCACTTTCTATGAACAAGGTGAATTGTGCTAAGATTTTTACCTAGAGTGTCTTATTTAATCTTATAACCATCATATGTCCTGGGTGTTATCACCTACATGAGAAAACCATGGCTGAAAGAGGTTGGATACATTTCCTAGGTCATTTAACTAATAAGTGAAGAAATTAAATTCAAACATAGACTTAGCTAACTCAATAGGGTGCTTTTAACCATACACCATTCTGCCTCCTTCATCTATATATATAAAAGGCTAATATGCAAAGTGTCTGCACTGACCACTGGGGGGAGGCATGGAATGAAGGAAGGCCCTGGCCAGCAGCTGGCAGCTGGAAGGCCCCAATCGGCCCTGATCACTGGCCAGGCCTAGGGACTCTACCCATTCAGTTATGCTGAGAAGATGTTGATGGAGAAGGGAATTTTTGTGCACCAGGCCTCTAGTTAAAAAATAAATGATAGGGCAGAATTACATGGTACTAACTAAAGGGAGGTCAGAAAGAGGAGAGTTCATGGTGGGCTGGAGTAATCATGGGCTACAGAGTAGAAGGAGGGGGTCCATGGAGAGCACCTAACCCCATGTTCCTCAAACTTTTTTTGAAATTTGTGGTAAAAAACACATGACAATTTTTAAAATATGGAATGCTTCATGAGTTTGTTATCTTGCATAGGGGTCATGTTAATCTTCTCTGAATCATTCCAATTTTAGTATATGTACTGCACAAGAGATCACTCTCAAACTTTTTAACTTACATGAAGTGAATTTTACATCATGAGCCAGTACTAGAAAACACATGCACATATAACTAAACAATTTTTTAGTTTGTAATACTTGCTCTATTCCATGCAGAACACTCCATTTTTCTACTATACTTTATGTCTGTTTTTAAAATAATTCTTGTCATAGTTTATTAAATAGACTTTCTGACCTATAATACTGATCTAGAAACCTCAACAGATATTGAAATCAAGTCCCGGAGATGACTTGAGTTTCTAACCCAGTGTCGTGAAAATAGTCATCCTAAGTGTCTTTGCTTTATCTCCTATGTGACCCAGCACACTCATATGGCACCTCAGTGCAGAGCTGGGATAGAATCCAGATTTCCTGACTCCCAGTCCAGACTTTTTCAGTCAAGGGAAGTTTGACTCTCCCACGGCAGTTTCTTCAATGGTGTGGGTAGAAGTGGGAGGAAACAGTGAAGTTGTGAGAGACACACCACACGCAGTGGGTCTTGTTCAAGGTCACAGGGTCACAAAGCTGTCTCATTCCAAAGCCACTCTCTTTCTCTGGTTGTTTAGCCTGGTTGCTCAGTCAAATCACCTGAGAGCTCTCCAACAATACTAATGCCCAGCTGCACTCAGACTGATTTAATCCAATTATTTAAGGATGGGGTGTTTTCTAAAGCTGCCCGGTTGGTTTTAGTATGGAGCTATCACCTCAATGCAATGTAGAAGATGTCCTTTAACACCACTCCTGCTTACCCTTCCAGCCCCAGAAAAAATGCCCCCTTCCCAATCTCATGGAGCCCTGACTCAAATCGCAGCCAAAAGGAAATGCTTTTTCATTACTGTATTCATCCAGCACTCAGATCCTTTCACCCTGTGTTTGACTTCCTGCTCCATGCCTTACTCATCTTTGTATCCAAGCATGCAATAAAATTTACAGAATACCCTCTGCTCAGATGGCTCTTCTTCCCCATACCACCCAGACCTCTGAAATCTACTGTGATTCACCTACAACTCCTAATGAGGGTGGTGAAAATTCTCCTCACGATCAATGTTACTATCAGACAAGAGGGACACTCACTCTAGGGGCTGCAGAATCCTAATGGCAATGAGACTGAAGTATCCCTTCTGGTGTGGCTGGGCTTTCCCTCCAATCTTTCCTCTTCAGTTGTCTCCTCTGGGTTTTCAGATTTCTGGCAAGGCAGTGTGGCCTGATGTGCAGTACCCTAGACAGGAAATGGGGAAGACACACTTCCTGACCTGATCACACTGTCTGCCTGTCATGCCACAGGGCCTCCCTTTTTTGTTTTGTGAGCTAGGAATGACAACATTCCTAACTCAACTGTCACCCTCTGCTCCGTTTCCTCCTGGGGATTATATAAGGACTCTTGTATATGAAAACAAACCTCGGTTCAGGTCCCTGAGCTTTTCTGAGGACAGCTTTGTATAAATATAAGATACCTTTTGTTTTTGTTTGTAGCCCAGGGGATTTGCGGAAAGAAGTTGAGAGCCAGTGATGCTCATTTTTATGGGCAGAAAATAGCTGCTGGAAAAACAACCCGATGTGTAGAGCACAATGTTCTGATCGAGCAGGCAGAATTATCTTTCCCAGGCAGCCAGGAACACAAAACACCTGGTGCACACGTTTCCTGCCCCTTCACATATTTTGAAAGAAAGAGACCTTTACCCTGATCTGTCAAGCAATGATCTTCATGAACTTCTGTCCACAGGCTGTGACTGTTATCTTGGCTTGCTGCTGTGGATTTAAGTGGTAAACATAGCTGATTCTCACTCATGGGGCGTCTTCTCCAGATATCCCTCAGGCCTTATCAGATCCACACATGAATCTCTTCTTCCGTAAAATGCAACCATTGGATGTGCTAACAGTCAGGGGCTTCCTGCCGCATTCGTTCAACACTGTGTTGGGTGCCATTGAGAAGATGGGGAAATTGATGGGTTGATCCTGATCCTGTAATTGCTTTACATCTTTGAGGGAGAAAAAACAAAATAAATTCACTAAGAACATTTAGAGAATAATAAGATTCACTTCCTACCTTAAAGGCTCAAAGGTATTCAAAGGCTTAAGGGTATTTAAAGAAAAAAATTGATTCAATTTTACTGTTGCACTGGCACATCTTGAGAGAAGATTTCGATAACTGGCAAAGAACTTGCCCTTAAATTCATGAAAACTTCACAGAAAACTCTGAAAGCACACAGAAAAATACTCTGGAGGAAAATAAAAGTTAAGAGAGGGAAGTAATCTATTCAACTTTTCATAGCATATAGGAAGACATAATGTTTATTTTACTAAATGTTGACCTATCTAAAAACTATGAGATAACTATATTTTGAGGATAAGTTGAATGAAGAAGAAGGATGCATATGAGGGCTAAGTGCAGAAATGCAAAAGAAAGCCTCACATTCCATGATGGGAAGACAATATATAATGACTAACTCTGGAAAAAAAAAAAAGAAGGAGCAATATCAGCATTATTTAGAGACATGAATAAGTACCAACTAGCTAACAGAGATGAACATGATTGCTCTTTCTGATAATTAGGAAATGATAGGGCTTTGCTGCTTTCAGTAATAAACCTGATGAAACTATTTGACTGTGAACAATGTGTATATATAGAACTTTAGTGAAGCAAAAAAGAAGAAACAATAAGGAAAGAAAGAAGGTAGAAATCAGTGTGGGAAAGTTTCAAGAAGGAACGGGAAGACACAACACAGGGGGAAGGTGGTCAATAATATCAATAAAGTGAACAAAGGAAATGTGAAATGGCCCTGGGAGGACAAAAGCATTGAGGAGGTGGAGGAAGGAGCAAATAGCTACTGCTGGGAAAACCATATAGCACAGTAGTTTAAGTCCTGACTTTGGAGTAAGGCAGTTTGAGCTGGGTGTACCACCATTAGGCTGTGTGATTCTGAGCAAGTTAAGTAGCCTCTCTAAGCTTTACTTTCCTCTTATATGATAACTACTAACAATACCTCCATCATAGATTTGACAGAGAAATAACCAAATAAGCATAAGTTGGCAAACTCTTAGCACAATGCCAGGAATATAGTAGCTCTTCAATGTTTGTTTATTGTTGTTATTATTATTACTAGAGCCCCAGTGCACAAAATTCATGCATGGAGTGGGAGTGGAGGGTGAGGGTGGTGTCCCTCAGCCTAACCTGCACCCTTTCTAATTTGGGACCCCTTGAGGGATGTCTGACTGCCCGTTTAGGCCCGATCCCACCACGGGCCTAAATGGGCAGTCAGACATCCCTTTCACAATCCAGGACTGCTGGCTTCTGACCTCTCACCTGCCGATTGCCCCTAACCACTCCCCTGCCAGCCTGATCAACACCTAACTGCTCCTGTGCCAGCCTGATTGCCCCTAACTGCCCTCCCCCTGCCAAGATGGTCCCCCCCAACTGTCCTCCCCTGCAGGCCTGGGCTCCCCCCAACTGTCCCCCCCTGCAGGCCTGGGTACCTCCCAACTGCCCTCCCTTGCTGGCCATCTTGTGGTGGCCATCTTTGACCACATGGGGGAAGCCATCTTGTGATGGTCAATTTGCATATTACTCTTTTATTAGATAGGATTATTATCATCATTATTGAAAACATGCAGGAATTACTTAGTCTATATTTGGAGAAAATATATTCTCCCTATAATAAAATAATTCAAAACTTGATATTAAGCATTATTTATACAAACTTGAGTAGAAAGAACCTGCCCACTATAGCATTATTGTTTTCCTCAAGCTGGGATTTGTTGCCTCTTCCCTTTCTTTCAGTGTCCTTCCCAGCCCCACTACTTCATATCTCCTGTGCCACAGTGAGCCCCCAATCCCTCCTCTCTCCCTCATTCTCCTTCTTCCCTCTCTTCTCCCAAGACTGAATGATAGCCTGGTGAGGCATAAGGGATGGATCTGGGATGGTGGCCTTTCAGGCAATGATGGCAGAGTATGGGGCCTGGGGACAGAGATTCTCTCAGATATTTCCCAGTCCTACCTAGTCATGTATAAACAGCTAATGACCTCTAACACAAGGAGCACCCAACAGCAGAATTCTGAGTTCCTTTACAATCAGAATTTTAGTAGTAAGAGTTTAAGGAATTCTTTATTTCCCTTCTGGTGGAGACATGGATTCACCATGGAGACCATAGCTAAGCCATGATGTCACAAGTCAATAGGGCTGTCATACACATACCACTGGGTAGTTTGAGCACTGCACACAAACGCCTCAGGTAGGCACTAGCTTATCAAGTTATGAGATCCCACTCCTCTCCATAATCCACCCTATGGATGGCAGTCATGTTCTCACTAAAATGTACTTAGTCACATTCTTAGCTTCAGAAGGCTCTCTTGGTTTCAAATTACCTACAGGCTAAAACCCAAGATTCTTAGCCTGGCAGATATAGCTTTTCATGTCCATCCTTGCCTTTTTTCTCCTCATCTCCTGCTATAATAAACTTCTCCCCAGTCCCCACAAACACCGTGCCCTTTTAGGACATGGTCCTTTCACCCAAATACCTTTCCTACACTTCTCCACTTGGTAAACTCCTGCTCGTTCTACTCAAACCAGCTCCAGTGTCATTTCCGAAGTAAAAACTATCTCCAGCCTTTGGAATCTACAATCCTTTGCTCTAGGATGTTTAGACCCCAAAAGGCAAGCACATAGTAGATGTGTAAGAAATATTTCTTAAATGAACGAATGAGTTCTGACTTTAGTAATAGCACTTATTATGATGTCCTACTTACTTACTAGTTTCCACATCAGACTGAGCTTCTCAAAAGGGTAAGGTCAAGGGAGATTGTGTCTTTTAAATCTGTATTCTGAGATCTTAGCACAGTGAGTCATATAGAAGGCTTTACAGCAAATTTAGACAAATGAATGAATTGTCCAATATATATTTTGTAAAAAATATTTTTTTCTCATTGTGCATTATTTCTTACATGATTAGATTGCCCTTCTCTGTTAATGTTGGGTTAGGAGGAAGGGGAGGGAAGAGAACAGGGGTCTTTTGTTAGCTTCCCTCTCTAGAATCTATCTGGGAATATGAAGTGGGGTACTGTCTTAGGTTAGAGTCCCTGGAGTCAGAGACTGGGATGAGGAGTCCTATGCATGTGCTCACAGGGAGATCTTGCAAGGGCATGAGGGAAGCAAGACAGGACATGGGAGAAGCAAAGTGAGGATATGGGCTAAACTGCATGCAGACCTTAGCCCAATCTCATAGAAAGTTCTGGGACAGGAGAGCCTCACAGAATTGTCCCATTTTGAGGCAAAGGAACAGGTTTTTATACTCCTGTATTAGTATCATGTTGCAAACCACATACAGAAGTAGGGACAACCTCCCAGGCATTTCTGAGTGGAGTAGCTCTGGTGGCCAAGAGAAGCCTTAGTCACCAACACACACAGAAGTTGAGTAAGAAGATAACAGACTAGTAAAAGGATCTGAGTAGCACAGCAAAAGCCCCTACCACACCCCTAAACACAAGGATGATAGAAAGTGTTTACTCCTAGAAGGATTATCCAAGATTTTACTTAAAACCTATCTACTCCTGTTTGATCAACAAGTTTAATCAACATGGCTATCTGGGCTGGTTTCTCACTCTTTAACAGACTCTTAAAGGTAAGCACATCACTTAAGCAAAAAAGAAACAGGGACTCCAAAAAGCAGAGCATTCTGGAACCTTGTAGTGTAGATCCCTAGAGAGCAGTAAATAAGAAAAGTCTAGAGAAATTGAGATTTGCAATAAGAAAAGATTAAATAATCTATGTCTGGCATTCTGTATTTAAGAACACAGGGTGATATGCAACATAATTTTAAAAGATTTCATTAGATATTTGGAAGCTTAAGCTATGTGAACAACTACATAGACATCTTATTTTTGCAGAATATCTGCTTCCCCACCAGCCCTCAATGATTGAGGTGTAACTGAACTACACCTTGGAGAACATCTGTCCTCAGGAGCCTGTTGAAATGTCTTGGACAGTAGCATAACTTCAGACTTGTTTAAACATTCTGACACTTCTGATTCTATCACATACAGTATATACACAGTCTGGCATAGAGAGAACTCTAGCTGCATCAGACATATGGAGTTCAAGCTCCTCTACTACCATTAACATCTGGGTAGCCCTAAGCAAGTCATTTATCTTCTCTGAGTCTCAATGTCTTCGTCTGTAAAGGGGAAATAATTATATTTATCATGTTATTAATAATATTTATTATAGAATATTACATATTATACCAATCTAATACATTATTTTATTAACAATATTATTGTTGTTGTTGTTATTATGATGTTTCATCAGCCCGCTGTGAGGGGCAAATGAGTTAACATTTGTGAAGCTGCTTTGTAATGCTCAAAAAAATAATTAAAATGAAGGTAGTGTGTTTGGCAAAGCAACCACCCTTTCATCACTTTCTTCCTTCCAATGAACATTTTGACAGTTTTCCTAAACCCATAAAACTGGTGAGATACACATGGATGCCATTTCCCATAGGTTTATTCTGCCCCAGCTCACCACCATATGGCCTCTGAGCTGCCCTCCCAGAGGCTGCCTGCACCATTTCTTGCTCCTATTTCAGATGACTGCCTTTGGAGCCTGGGCTTCTCAGGAAGGACATTGCACAATCAGAAAACCCTGATCGGCGAGGCTGTAACTTTTTTTTCCTGGAGTCCTTTCAGGAATGTGTCACAGGAGGTGGGAGAGATGGCCCATGGAACAGCAAGTACTAGGCACCAGCAACCTGGTAATAAAATGTCTGAGCATTCCTTTTCAAAATCTGATGAAGACATCAATCTTCATTTAAGCCCAAGGGCTAGGGGTCCACAGCACTGGGATTTACTGAGCTGCATCAAAAAGTTGGAGAAACAATGATCAAAATACAGGCCGTAGAGCAAGAGGGAGTATTTTCTAAAACTCGATGACGTCTATTTTCAACAAGTGGTGAATTTGCCAATAGCAATTATCTCTAAGCGTAAGCCAGCCTCAAGCAATGTGCTGTCAGAAGCAGCTTGCTCTGAATGAAGAGCTAGTTGACTCTTCATGCCTTTTCCAGTGCCATCCTCAGTGATGTCATCTCGGTAGCTTATAATCAGCCAGGGTGGCAGTATTTACATCATGAAACTCGGCAGGTGCCACAAATAGGGATTTTTTTTTCCCCACCAGGGAACCAGCTTACCAGAGCTGCCAAGTTTGCATCCAAATATCAACAAGATGTGTGGAATCCTAAAATAGCTTTCAGAAGAACAGTTGCTCTTGAATTTCCATGTAAACCACTAGGGGAAAAGAGGTTTATATGTTCATAACTATTAAAAAACCCGTGCTTTCCTATTTCAAATTCACCCTCCTCACGTAGCTTCTCCTTTCCTTTAGCCTGAATGCTGTGAAGGGCACTGCCACACCGAGAAAAACCTGAGTCACTGCTATATCCTTGGCATTGTCAACTTGATTGCTTTTTCTGGTTGTGTTTTTTGTCCACGGGTGTTTCCCAGGCTCTACCAGTACAGAGGATGCTAACAAAAGTAATTTTCCTGTGGGGAGTATACCCTCAGAGCTTGAGGTATCCTGGGGAAATGTAGCAGCAAGATGCTGCTCTCTGACTGAAGGAGTTTTGCCAAACAAATTGGATTCAGCTGAAAGTGGCCAACCTCAGTAGGAGAATATGAATTTCTTCTTCCTTTGTATACCAATCTGTAAGATTAATGAAAAATAAAGGAGAATAAAAACGCAAACATGTTGCCCTAGCTGGTTTGGCTCACTGGACAGAGTGTTGGTCTACGGACTAAAGGGTCCCAGGTTCAATTCTGGTCAAGGGCATGTACCTTGGTTGCAGGCACATCCCCAGCAGGGGGTGTGCAGGAGGCAGCTGATCGATGCTTCTCTCTCATCGATGTTTCTAACTCTCTATCCCTCTCCCTTCCTCTCTGTAAAAAATCAATAAAATATATTTTTTAAAAATGTAAACATGCACAATTTTCACTTCCATGGACATGTTGTTCTTCTTTTTCTAGTGATGTAATTCCTGCTACATTTATTAGTTAAAATTTTTTCTATATATTTTTATTATTTTATTTTATTTTCATCACCATTTATCTCCAATATGCCCTCTTCCACACCCATCTCCTCCTACAATCACCACTACAGTCCTTTATTTTACTAATCTAATCTAATAAAAGAGTAATATTGAAATTGACTATTTCTACAGGATGCCTAAGCCATGCCCACCAGGCAATCAGAGTGGCTGTATGCAAATTTACCCAGCCAAGATGGAAGCCGGCAGTCAAGGAGCTGGAGTAAACAGCAGGCTTCTGTTGCACCAGGAGTAAACTGTCTGCCAGCCGACTGGGCTTCTCCAGGCTCAGGCAACATATTTGCAACATTGTTTCAATTATAGAAGCCTCAGAGCTGAAGCAAACAGCAGGCTTCCATTGCACCAGCGATAGAGGAAACTGCCTGCCTAGATCTACAAAGGCAACATTCTTTTAATTATAGAAACTATGGAGCTGAAACAAACAGGAGGCTTTGTTAGCTTCGTAGGCCTCGGCTTAAAGCAACAGTGTTTCAATTATAGAAGATAAATAACCCCCAGAAACCTGCTTCCAGCCACCCTTGCTGGGACATTGGGTCCATGGGAGCTGTGGGCAGCCTGAAAGCCTGAAAACATCCCTCAGGCCTGCATCCAGGCTGGCCACAACCCAATGGGGTGAGGGACCCCACTGGGGGCTTGGCCAGCCTACAAACAGCCATCAGCTCCTCACCCAGGCTGGGCAGGTACCCCACTAGGGACCCAAAACCTGAAGGAACTATGGGCAGCCTGAAAGCCTGAAAACAGCCCTCAGGCCTGCACCTAAGCTGGCCACACCCCAATGGGGTGAGGGATCCTACTGGGGGGCTTGGCCAGCCTGCAAACAGCCATCAGCCCCTCCCCCAGGCTGACCAGGCACGCCAGCAGGTGGACATACCCAGAGGGGTCCCAGACTATGAGAGGGCACAGGTCGGGCTGATGGACCTCCTGAGTGCACAAATTTTTGTGCACCAGGCCCCTACTATTTTACTAATAGCTGATGGTTTTCACGACTCCAGATTGAAAAAAATAAAAATCCTCCCAAAGAAATTTTAGTCACATTCCCTATCTTCAGTCTGGATTAAAAACAGGAAACTGCAAACCAACCAATATCTATTCCTTGGAAGAAATCTTATTGAGAGAGAGAGAGAGAAAGAGAGAGAGAGAGAGAGAGAGAGAGAGAGAGAGAGAGAGAGAGAGAGAGAACCCCAGTCCCTGAAATATGGTAGATGCTTTTTTAGAGGCCACTGGGAGCTTGCCTAAATCATCCTGGTGAAATGGAATATGTGCTGGTGTTGGAATATGGGCATCTCCTTGTTTCTTGCTAGTAATGATCTTCATCTGAAGGAAGGATGCTAACCTAGGCACGATTTAATGCCACTTATGCAATCTGAGGTCTCGGGGTCAAGTAACCTTAGACCCTTCCATCCATATCTTCCTTGAATCTCCCACATATACAGTCTCTTGTCACTGGATGCTCAGAGAATGATGGGTTCACTCGGGTGAAAAGCCGCTTCATTGATGGGGTCAGTATAGCCAGGCAGCTCATACAAAATCTTCCTGCCTACACATACATAAATCTGCTATGCTGCTTCCATCAGATGACCAAGACCATCTCAGAAGATTTTTTCAAAATTTTGCATATTTTCTTGAAATATCATTTAGATTATCACCTCAAAATTGAAATACTTATAAATCTAGCAGAATGTGTACAAAATCTATATAAGAAAAACTATAAAGTTCTGATGAGCAAAATCAAAGAAAAACTAAATATATATGCCATGTTCATGGATAGGAAGTCTCAATGTTGTTAAGATATGAGTTCTTTCCCACTTGATCTGTAGATTCAATGCAATAGCAATCAAAATCCCAGAAAGTTATTTTATATATATTGACAAACTTATAATAAAGTTTACATGGTAAGACAGAAGACCCAGAAGAGCCAAGACAGTATTAAAGGAGAAGAACACAGTTGGAGGACTAATACTACCCTGTAAGACTTTAAGACTTTCTATAAAGCAACAGCAATCAAAACAGTATGGTACTGACAAAAGAATAGACAAATAGATCAATGGGACAGAATATAGAACCCAGAAATAGGCCCCAATAAATATAGTGAACTAATCTTTAACAAAGGAGCAAAGCAATATACTGGAGCAAATATAGTCTCTTCAACAACTGGTGCAGGAAAAAAACAAGACATCCCTATGAAAAAAAATTGACCTAGACACAGACCCCACACACTTCACAAAAATTAACTCCAAATGGATCACAGATCTAAATGTAAAATGCAAAACTATAGAAAGCCTATATGACAAGGAGAAAACTTAGATGGCCTAAGAAATAGCAATGACTTTTTAGATACAAAACCAAAGGCAAAATTCATGAAAGAAATTGATAAGTTGGACTTCATTAAAATTAAAAACTTCTGCTTTGTGAAGGACAATGTCAAGAGAATGAGAAGACAAGTCACAGACTAGGAGGAAATATTTGCAAAAAAACACATCTGATAAAAGACTGTTATCCAAAATATATGAAAATTTCTTAAAACTTAACAGTAAGAAAACAAACAACCTAATTAAAAAGTGAGCCAAAGACCTTAACAGACACCTCACCAAAGAATATATACAGATAGCAAATAAGCATATGAAAGGATGCTCACATTATATGCTATTGAGGAAATGCAAATTAACCTATCAATGATATACCACTACATACCTATTAGAATGTCCAAAATTCTTAACACTGTCAACATCAAGTACTGGCAAGACTGTGGAGTAACAGAAACTCATATGCATTGTTGGCAGGAATTCAAAATGGTACAGTAACCTTGGGAAATAGTTTGGCAAATTTCTTACAAAATGAAACCTGTTCTTGCATTATAATTCAGCAATCATGCTCCTTGGTATTTACCCAAAGGAGTTGAAATTTTTGTCCACACAGAAACTTTCTCACAGATATTTATAGTAACTGTATTCATAATTGCCAAAGCTTGGAAGCAAGCAAGATGTCCTTTAGCAGATGAATGAACAAATAAACTGTGGTATATTATAACAATGAAATATTACTTAGTGCTAAAAAGAAATAAACTATCAGCCATGAAAAGACATGGAGGAAACTTAAATGAGTATTACTAAATGAAAGAAGCCAATCTTAAAATACTATATATTGCATGATTCCAAGTATATGACATTCTGGAAATGGCAAACCTACAGAGACAGTATAAAGATCAGTGGTTGCCTGAGGAAGCTGGATTTTTAGGTCAGTGAAAATACTCTATATGATACCATAATGGTGGATACATGTTATCATGCATTTTCCCAAACCCATATAATGTACAAGCCCAAGAGTGAATCCTAAAGTAAATAATGGACTTTGAGTGATTATGATGTGTTCATGTAGGTTTGTCCTTCGTAACAAATGTACCACTTGTGGGTAGGGCAGAGTGTGTATGGGAAATCTCTATATTTTCCTTTCAATTACGATGTAAACTTAAAATGTGTCTAAAATATTATTTATAAGAATTATAAAAATAAGAGAGACATGCAAAACTTTTACTGATGGTGGCCAACAGTTTAATTATTTTTAAGTCCGTTTTAGAACACTTGAGAAGAGAGCATGTGAGTAACCCAGGCTCCTGTTATTTTTATGCAGTAGCACACTAATCCAAAACCTAGTGGCTTAAAATAATTTCTCTCTCACAGTCTATCAATTGACTGGGCTCATCAACAGAGTGGTTCTTTTTGGGGTCCCTTTTGGGATTGTAATTAGATAATGACTGGGCTAGTCTGGAATCATCTGAAGGCCAGACTGAACAAGACTCCAAGTTGACCTCTCCCCACTCATGTTTGATTCCACGCAGAATTCCTGTGGTCTCTGTCTCTGGTAGAGTGGTCTGGACATCCTTAAAAAAATGGCAAAAGACTGAATAGACACCTCATAAAATGTGTCATTAGTTGTCAGAAAAATGAAAATTAAAACCACAAGAGATACCATTTCACACTAACTAGAATGGCTGAAATTTAAACGACTGACACCAAACACTGTCAAAGACAGAGGTAAATTGGCAAACTACTGCCGGCAGGCCAAAGCCAGCTCACTACCTGTTTTTGTAAATAAAGTTTCACATATTTATAAAATGTCTATGGCTTTCACAAAACAATAGCAGAGTTGCAGAGTTGCAACAGGACCATATAGCTCTCAAAGTCTAAAATATTTATTCTCTGGCCCTTAACAGAAAAAGTATATCAACCTACAATGTAAAACAACTCTGATGCATTTGTTTAAGAAGTGCAAAATGGTACATTCACTTTGGAAAACAGTTTGGCGGTATCTTACAAAGTTAAAAATATACCTATCTTTGACCCAGTAGTTCCATTCCTAGGTATTTCTCCAAAAGAAAAACATACACTCACTAGAGGATTATACAGAATGCTCACAGTGGCTTTATTTATCCTATCCAAAAACTGGACACAGTCCAGGTGTTCATCAATGAGAAAACAGATAAACAAACTGTCATATTCATAAAATGATACTGCTCAGTAATATAAAGGTATGAACTATTGGGACATGCACCAATATGACTGAATCGTAAAACTATTATGCTGAGTATAAAAAGCCTAACACCAAGAGTATACACTGTAGGACTCCATTTATATAAAACTAGGGGCCCGGTGCACAAAAATTTGTGCACTTGGGAGGTCCCTCAGCCCGACCTGTGCCCTCTCGCAGTCTGGGAACCCTCTGGGGGTGTCTACCTGCTGGCGTGCCTGGTAAGCCTGGGGGAGGGGCTGTTGGCTGTTTTCAGGCTGGCCAAGCCCCTCAGTGGGGACCCTCACCCTGTTGGGGCATGGCCAGCATGGGTGACAGACTGAGGGCTGTTTTCAGGCTTTCAGACTGCCCATAGCTCCCATTGACCCAATGTCCCAGCAAGACTGGCTGGAAGCAGGTTTCTGGAGTTTATTTATCTTTTACAATTGATACACTGTTGCTTTAAGCCGAGGCCTAGGCAGGTAAGGAAGCCTCCTGTCTGCTTCAACTCATGGCTTCTATAATTGAGACAATGTTGCCTTAGTAGTGGCAGCCAGGACTGCTGTTTGCTTCAGCTCTGAGGCTTCTATAATTGAGACAATGTTGCAAATATGTTGTTGCCTGGAGCACAGAGGGGCCCAGGCAGCTGGCAAATAGTTATACTCCTGCTGCAATGGAAGCTGCCTGTTTACTCTAGCAGCTCTGTGACTGCCGGCCTCTATCTTGGCTGGGTTAATTTGCATACAGTCAGTCTGATTGGCTGGTGGGCATGGCTTAGGCATCCTGAAGAAATGGTCAATTTCAATATTACACTTTTATTAGATTAGATTCTAGAACAAGGAAAACTAATATGGTGGGGGAAAAGCAAGAAACATGGTTGACTTTGGTGCGAGTGGGATTAGCAGAGTTTGATTGGGACGGGCATAAACCAATTTCCTGGGCCTGCTGGTGCTCTCCAATATCCTGAAAGAGGTTTGGGTTACACAGGTTCATGAATTGTCAAAATTAACAAATATATACTTCAGATGTATTAAGGTTTACTTTTCATTTGTATATTTTACATCAAAAGAAAAATCTGCAAATATTGAACTCTACTTGATGTTATTCAGCATACTGATGTCTGCAATTCACTTTGCAATGTAATAAAGAAAAGATGAACTAATGGATGGAAAGAGGAGTAAGTAGATGAATAGATACATAATAAAGCAAATATAGTTCTGTGTTAATAGAAGATTCTAGGTGGTGGGTGTACAGGTGTTCACTATCAAATTCTCTCAACTATCTTGTAGGTTGAAATTTTTCATAGTAAAATGCTGGAAGTTTTTTAAAAAGCCAAAAACTTACTTAGAAGAGAAGAAAGGGCAGGCCAACAGGGAGTGAGTAATTAGGGAGTTGCTCCTTCTTTTCTGTGAATCTTGCTTTATAGACAGAAGAAAATGCTTCTGTAAAAACCGACTATTCCATTCCCAATCGAATGGAATTTTACAGGATATCTATATTAAGTGGCTTTCAAATCCTTCCAGAATAGATCGGAAATGTCCAGGTTCCTGTAGTTTGAGGAGGTTTCCTTGCCTGAATTTGCCATGGCCTATTGATGGCTGGTGGCCTATTTCGCATTGAGGTAGGGAATCCCAAGTGCAGCAAACATTTGCTTCCAAAAACACTAAGACTGAGAAGTCTATTGAGATGAAAGGGTCTATCAATGGACATTTCAAAGGATCTTGTTATTCTAAGATAGCCAAAAGAATATTTGACTATCTTAGAATAAAGACACAAGGGGGAAAAATTCCCCTGTACCATGGAAGTAGGAACATATCTGCCTTGCTCACCATTTTATTTCCAATACAGTGTCTAGCACAAAGTAAAGCCCTGTTAAATATTTGGTGAACAAATAAATGAAGTAAGACTTAGGGTAATTTTCAAGATAAATGATCCACACATTTCAACTGCCCTCTCTACTCAGCACCAGTGGAAACAACTTCCCAGCAAGGTCTTGATTAAATATATAATTTTATATCTTTGTCTACGTGGTTAATATGTTTTCCCAGCAAAATAACAATCAAACCAATAATTGCTACTGCTACTGCCATTTATTGAGCAAATGCTGTAAGGCTAGGGATGATGTTACTAATTATTGCCAATCTTTGCAATAATCCTGAATGGTAAGAATGAGATGAGAAAAATCAGTGCTTAGCTAAGATAATTTACCAAAGGATATACTGCAAGGAAGACCCAAAGCATTCAAATGTAAGGTGCCTGACTCCAAAACGCATTAAGTATAATGCTTAGTACAGCAGAAGGTAAAAGTGTTCCATGCAACACAACACAAAAGTACGTTTAGAAAGGCTAGCATCTAATTAGTTTGCTTCCCCCTGTGTGCATATATGGAGAATTTACTGTTGGCAAACACCTACTGAAGACCATGATGTGTGTGTGTGTGTGCGTGTGTGTGTGTAGGAACTGCCTAAATAATTAAAAGGAGGAAGGAAACACATCCTTTCTGGCCTGTGGCTTCTGTCTTCCTCACCCTTCCTCATTCTGGCAAATATAAGCTTGTCCAACTAGAAAACTCCACCTGCCTCTAGTAGAAATAGTTGCCCAGCATAGCTAGTTATTGATGTATATTTTGTTTTTAATATCTGTTCTCAGGAGAGGACCACTCCGGGGGTTTATAGTTTTTTCAAGTCCTTTATAGACGCTCCAGAGCCCTGTTTCTCCCCCTTCTGAAGGTCTTTCTGAACACTGCACGTGTATAAAGGCCCCTGCCCTCTCATGACCATCCACGAACAAGCACAAGAATAGTACCCATGTGGGACATAGGAGCCATAGACCCGAGGAAGAAGCTCATCCTGCAGAGAATCAGGAAATACCTAAAATGTGTCTTTCATGCAATCCACCACCACCATCAGGGTTCCCCTTCATGTTGAAAACTTCTCTACCCAGCTGGCCTCTTGTTTAGAAGCATCAAACAGATCATCCAACCTCAGAGGGAAGGTGGGGGATGGGGAGTGGGGGGTGAGAGATCAACCAAAGGACTTGTATGCATACATATAAACATAATCTATGGACACAGACAGTAAGGGGGTGAGGGCATGTGCTGGTGGGAGGAGGGCGGGGGGGGGAATGACTGGGGAGAGATCAATAGGGAAAAAGGAGACCCATGTAACACTTTAAAAAATAATTAAATAAAAATAAAAAATAAATAAAATAAATGAATATATACTAATACATGGACCTGAATTAAGACAAGTGATTGAATTCTAGGCCATAGTCCAAACATTACAAGTAGACTCCCATGCTCATACAGGTTCAATATCATAAATTACAGTTCTATCCCTGGAAACACATATCATTAGATATAAAAATTTATCAAAATATAAAATTAAATTCTAATATATTTACTTTTTGATAGGAAAGATATGATAATCCACAAACTATATAGTTAAAATAATAATTAAAGTTAATGTTTATCCTAATACCCAATCCCAAGAGATCCACTTATGAGAAATATGACATAATTCAAGAAATTGAATATAGTCAGCATCCCAGAAGATCCCACACGACACTCCCCAATCACATATGTTCCTCTGCTTCATTAGGGTAATCATTATTTAATCTTTAGTGATAAAGAGTTATGGTCTTTGTTTTATATTTGTATCCATATCCATATATCTATAGCTATCTACTTACATATATATCTCAAAACAATATAAATTGGGTTTGCCTTTTTTTGAACTTCATATAAATGAACTTCAACTATAAGAATTCTACCATGGGTATCCTTTTGTCACTTATATCTGTCTCTCAACATAATAGCTGTTGCTCAAGTAGTGCTTTAAAACACTGATTTTGAGCTATTTTATAAAGTTCACCTTTATGAATATTTCCTCATATATTAGAATATATGGACTGAACAATTGACATTAATATAAAAATATTGATTGTAAATTGTAGTTTAAAATTTAAAAAAATTTAAATTAAACGCAATTCCTATTTTGCTTGAAAGGAAGCTAAAAATAGTGATTAATGTTTTACTTTGCTCAGAACAGGTAGATTTTCTTATATAGCATTGTTTTTAAGTATCCTTTCATATAAAAAGTACTTTTGTTTTCTAATTTTAAAAGTAATAATATCATGTAGGCTTTGTATAAGCTCATATAAAATACTTAATTTTTCATTGCTTTAATATCTGATAAGACTTTACAGTTGTAAAACTAATTTGTGCAAGAAGACTTAAACTACATTTTGAAAGTTTTATTATCCCCCCAAAAAGATTTACATATTAGAAAGTGAGTATTCATGATGCCAAGGCTGTAATTTTATGAGGTATAAGTTGAACTTTGACAAGTCACCTGCTACAGTCTGGAATGAGAGACCTAACACCTCAACTCACTGTGTGATCCTAGGAAGTCACTTTAACTCTAGATATTAGTTTTCTACAACTGAAAAGTAAAAGTTAGTTTATCTCTAAGAACCCTTCCAGTAATATGTTTCTAAAGCATTCAGATTGTTTCTAAAAATTTATTGTTTACAAAGGATTCTGTAGTAACATCTTTGCAAGGATAGCCTTCTCCTACTTTTGTTTAATTTAGATTAATTCCTTAGTATAAATTCCCAGGAACAGGATTAATAGGCATAAATATTTTTAAGGCTTTCAATAAAACTGACCAAATACGTTCTGTAAGTGGCTTTCCTAAGGTGTTGTACCACTCATATCAATTGATAAATTGGTAATAGTTATTAAAGCTTTAAAAATGTTTTTAACCTCAAGTCTTCTATTCCATCTCTATAAATAAGTCTCCAAAAGAAAGAAAAGGATGACACAATGATGTTTATCAGATTACTAATTACAATAAAGAAAACTTGGAAAAGAAACACATTTTGAACAACAGGGACTATTTGTTATGGAACAGAATATTATATAAACATCAAAAGTCAGAATTTAGAAAACTATTGAATAACATAGGGAAATGCTCACAGTATATTTTCAGTGAAAAAGCAGATCTACAAAACACCATGTATGGACATATATATGTAAAGTATATGTACATACACACACACACACACACACACACACACTATCTAAACTAATAAAAGCGAAATATTAAAATTAACCATTTCTCCGAGACAGGGTAAGCCACGCCCACCAGCCAATCAGAGCGGCTGTATGCAAATTAGCCCAGCCAACATGGCGGCCGCCACTCACGGACCTGAGTAAACAGCCCTTTCCATTGCGGCAGGAGGGAAAGTGAAGCTGCGCCCCTCAGCTCAGCTCCGA
>PVJC01002023.1:0-84369 GCA_004026665.1 Murina feae | reverse complement strand
GTAGGCAAGCTTGGGAGGCAGGCAGCACCCAGCCCTGGCCACAGCTCAAAAAAGAGAACAACATGCAGGGGAGGGCAAGAGTCTGAGAGATCAACATAGAGGGGGTGCCTGCTCCAAACCTTGATGGTGTGCCTGGGGACAGGCCCCCAGCAGGTAGACACACACAGGAGGACTGCTCCGAGCCTCAGATGCGGCTGGGAGCAGGTCTCCAGTAGTGACACACACACACTCATACACACACAAGGCGCCTGGCAGACTGGGGCCATCATAGGACATCCACTGAGGGGTCCCAGACTGTGAGAGGGCACAGGCCGGGCTGAGGGACTCCCTCCACCCTGAGTGCACAAATTTTTGTGCACTGGGCCCCTAGTTATGATATAAATGTAACTAAAACTAGGGTATACCTTTTATTCTCTGTAATGATTTTGTTGCTGGGCCAGATGATGAACACTTACTTACTTGCTGAATCAACTAGAAGGCTCTAACTTTTATAAACCCATAGCTCTAAATCACTGGTGCATAGTGGCACAACTTTTGGAACCCCATTTCTTTGTTTATTTTCTGTCCTTTCCTCCCAACCTGTTTCCTTGTTTCCTATTCTTCTTATTTAAACCCTTTAACTACAGTTTATAAGTGTGACCTTTCATTTACTCTTTCCTCCTCATTTGCACATTTGGTCAGACACATTTGGAGGGACAGGACTTACTGGTGTGTTGGGGGAGGGGAGTATGAAGAACCTTTGGATTATGACCTGGTCAACTGCATGGGCCATTTTCCTGCATATTGAGACAGCTGCCCATCACATCCAGGGCTTGATTATCCAGGGACTCTTACAGATCTCTGAGAATCTGGGGGGAAACTGGGTCCACTCCTAGAAAATTATTTATGTGTCATATATGGAATTTTGCATGCAAAAATTTACTTTAGAATAAAATCACATCCTCATGGACTCTGTTGGGACCCTGATACCTTAGGGCTTCACCCTTGGTTTTACTGTGGGTTGCCGAATTTGTCATTCTTACCTCTGAATTTACACAGAATAAAATCAGTTTTAGTAAACACATGCACAATTTCCCCTTGTCACATCTATACTAATAAAAGCCTAGGTGGTCCTTGCGCCCTCTCACATGACATCATCACAAGATAACCACCACTGTGGAGGCAGGGCCTGGTGGCTGCTCCATGCAGTGAGGCCTGGGAGTCCTGCAGCTCCATGCAACACAAAGGAAGCAGGTCCCGGCTCCGCTGCCTCATGCAGAGGAAGCAGGTCCCGACATAGGAGGCAGGTCACAGCAGGGAAGACCAGTTGGGAATGATCGGGCTGGCAGAGGAGGGCAGTTGTGAGCAATCAGGCCAGCAGGGGAGGGCAGTTGGGGGCGATCGGGCCAGCAGGGAAGCAGTTAGGCACCAATCAGGCCAGCATGGGAGCGGTTTAGGGGTGAACAGGCTCATAGGCAGGCAAGCAGTTAGGAGCCAGCAGTCCCAGATTCTGAGAGGGATGTCCAACTGCCAATTAAACCGGCAGACAGACAAGGGGCCCTAGATTGAAGAGGGTGCAGGCTGGGCTGAGGGACACCCCCCCCCCCAATGCATGAATTTCATGCACTGCACCTCTAGTCTAGTATAAAAGCCATGGAACCATCAGCTTCTCTCAGGGTTAGGGAAAAAACAGTTGATCATATGATGCAGTCTTTGTGTTACATAGTTTATTAGGAGCATTCCTGATTTTGTAGAGGGACTGGGTCAGTGGTGCTCTCATGGGCTTGTGAGCACCTAACTGGCATTTAAGTTCTTTGACATATATGTATGTGTTGGTTATCTGTTGCTACATATCAAGATACTCTAGTAAAATTTAGCAGCTTAAAACAAGAGTAAACATCACCCCATATACTTTCTGTGGTCAGGAATTCAAAAGCAACCTAGCTGGATGGTTCTAGGTCAGATTCTCTAGAGGTTGTAGTCAAAATATCAGCCAGGCCTGCAAACATCTGAAGACTTGCCTGGGGCTAGAAAATATCCTTGCAAGATGGCTCATTCATATGGTTGGTGAGTCCCTGCTGGCTGTGTGCAGGAGGCCTCAATCCATCCCTCACTAGGTGTACCTCGCCACAGTGCTCCTTGAGTATCTCACATGACTACAGATAGCTTCTCCTAGACCAGGTGATCCAAAGAGGAAGACAGGTTGGAAGCCACACATCATTATTTCTGAAATGATTGACAAGTCAATGCTATTCATTGTGGAAGGAGACTACATTAGGGTATAGACACCAAAAGTCATTACTTATTAGGGCTATCTTAGAAGCTGTCTACCACAGTGTGTAAGAATGATGTTATACTTTCCTTCCCAAAGCTAAATATTCTCTCTGTTCCCCCTCAAGGCCATCCTTGGTTGGTTGGTTGGTTGGTTGGTTGGTTGGTTGGTTGGTTGGTTGGTTTGTACTGCAGCAGCATCAGAAGGAGGGTGGTAATGAGCATTGGTTTCTAGGAAGCAAGGAAGGCAGCAAACTGTCAGTTCTTTCCAAAACACTTGTATCTCTGTGTATCCCATACAGACTTTGAAAATTAGAAAATAAAATAGCTATACTTTTAATTCTTAACATAAATTCACTGATCTGTTTTAGTGTAATAACCCTTTTAGATAATAAAAGTAGGCTTCTAGAAATCACAGTGGATCATGTAAGGGATAGGTCATTTCTTGGGGTTGCTGTGTGGGCTAAATGACATGCCTGCAATGTGTAATTATGATGTTTGGCACATTGGTAACACTCAGATATTAACTGCTGCCACTTATTTATTATGGTGGTGATGGTGGATATTGAAGTCACACTAAACCTTTGTAGATGCCTGTTCTACCTTTCCATTTATTAAACAACTAGAGGCCTGGTGCACAAAAATTTGTGCATTTGCGGGGGAGGAGGTTCCCTCAGCCCAGACTGTGCCCTCTTGCAGTCTGGGACCCCTCAGGGGATGTCCACCTGCTGGTATGCCTTGCCAGCCTGGGTGATGGGCTGAGGGCTGTTTTCAGGCTGCCCACAGCCCCTTCAAGGTTCGGGTCCCTACTGAGGTGCCTGAATGGAAACAGGTATCTGGGATTTATTTAACTTCTATAATTGGAACTTCGTTGCCTTGGTCCCCTGCTCGAAGCCTTGGTTGCTCCTGGGAACCCAAGGTCCCAGCCCAGCAGGTATCTGGGGTTTGTTTATCTTCTATAATTGAAACTTTGTAGCCTTGAGTAGAGCTCAGTGCCTGCAGGGCCCTGGCTTCCTCCATTGCCCAGGGCAACTCCAGCTCCATGGCTGCCGCCATCTTAGTTGAGTTAATTTGCATATTTGCTCCTGATTGGTTGGTGGGCATGGCTTGTGGGTGTAACGGAGTGAGGATTAATTTGCATATTATTCTTTTATTAGATTAGATTAATAGGTGCTATGCCAGGTGCTATGCTAAGCACTTCGTAGACCTTATTTTGCAAATAGGTAGTATTATTGCCATTTTACAGGTGAGGAAATTGAGGGGTAGAGAAGTTTAAGTAACTTGTTCCAAAATTACTCAGCTATTAAGTTGTATAACTAGAGCTCATACTCAATAAATGCTTGTGGAATTGGACCAGGTTTAAGAGATTGTCAGTGTGAATATCAGAAGAGCATTTCTTAAGCTAAAAATTATAAACTGTACTCTCAGTGTTTGGTGATTCATAGTTGGATTGGATGTTTTGGAATGAAAATATCTTAGCCCACCCTGTAAACCGTAATGCCGAGTGGCATCACTTTACCAGAACGAATGCAAAGGGAAGGGAATGCAGGAGATCAAATGCTGCTTTTAAAGAGTTACTGTTTAAATGCTTCAGAAGAAAAGTTACAGAAATCACCATACATATTCGAATCAAGTGACAGTTTTATCAGAATTTTAAATTAATGAGCATTATTATAACAAAAGCTTCATATTAATTTAAATTTGTAAAGTAAGTTTACAGAATTGACAGTGGGAACAAAATAAATATGCACCAAGAAGAATTTATGAAATGTAATTTTGTTCAGTCAGAAAGCCAAGTGGTCTGTTGGAGCTACCTTTGAGTTTGTAGGGTTTCACTTTTTATTTTGTTTTGCTTTTCTCCTCCCTATACTTTGTCTTCCTTGGCGGGGGGAGGGGAGGGGGGATTTTTCCTTTTCCTCAGCAAAGACATGTATAATTTGATTTTTAAGTGCAGTTCATTGCATTAGATAAAAGGGTTTGGGTATAGGTGTGTTTTAATATATTTTTATTTATTTCAGAGAGGAAAGAGAGGGAGGATGGGAGAAACATCAATGATGAAGAGAATCATTGATCAGCTGCCTCCTGCACACTCCCTACTGGGGAAGGAGCCCACAACCCAGGCATGTGCCCTGACTGGAATCAACTGGGAACTTCCTGGTTCATAGGTCGATGCTCAACCATTGAGCAATACCAGCTGGGCTGTTTTATTTGTTTTATTTTTTATTAATGACTAGAGGCCTGAAATTTGTACATTGGGAGGGTGTCCCTTAGCCCAGCCTGCACACTCTCCAATCTAGGACCCCTCAGAGGATGTCCAACTGACTATTTAGGCCCGATCCTAGTTTAGGCCCTATGCTTAACTGCTCCCCTGCCGGCACAGTTGCCCCCAAACTGCTGGCCTGGTCCCCCCCCCCAACTGCCCTCCCCTGCTGTCTTGGTCCCACCCAACTGCCCTCCCCTGCCAGCCCAGTCATCCCCAACTACCCTCCCCTAGGGGCCTGATCACCCCCAACTTCCCTCCCCTACAGGCCTGGTCCCCCCAACTGTCCTCCCCTGTCAACCATCTTTGAGCACATGGGGGCGGCCATCTTGTATGAGGGCATGATGGTCAGTTTGCATATTACCTCTTTATTATATAGGACTAGGGGCCTGGTGCACAAAAATTTGTGCACTCGGGGGGCGGGGCGGGGGCTCAGCCCGACCTGTGCCCTCTCGCAGTCTGGGACCCCTCAGGGGATGTCCACCTGCTCACGTGCCTGGCCAGCATGGGTGAGGGGGTGATGGTTGTTTGCAGGCTGGCCAAGCCCCCCAGTGGGGACCTTCACCCCATGAGGGTGTGGCCAGCCTGGGTGAGGGGCTAAGGGCCGTTTTCAGACTGGCCACACCCGCTTCAGGCCGTGGACGGGGAACCCATCCAAAGGCTCCACAGGGAGCAAGACGCCCACCTCAGAGCCGGCCCCATAGTCTGGCCCCAGCAGCTCAAAGAACTACAGGATCTTGGGGACCTTATCCAGGTTGCACAGATTCAGGTCGAACAGGTTCACACAGCACTCCCACGGGGCCACACCCGCCCCCACCGCCACCACCTTCTAAATTGCTCCAGTGTTCCAGTGTTGGGTTTCAGCATCAAACTGATCCATATGGTCAGGGCTAGGTGGTGACTGGGAGCGAGCAAACCTTGAATTTTCTAATGATTATTATTCCTGACAAGTCTTAGTCTGTTTGACTTTGCTGTCCCTTCCTGGCCGATGGAATCCCAGGAGGCCAGGCGGCTGCACTCTGTCTGCAGGCTGAGGCCAGATGCCCTGGGGGAGGCTGGAAGGAGGTATCTTCATAGGAGACCGCCTCTGCCCGCCATAGCTCCCAGCATCCTCACCCACCCTCCTGGGCAGTGATCCGGGGCCCCACTGCCTCCTAGACCACACCTGCAGCTTCACTCCCACATCCCAACTGGTGCCTCACCCCAGCTGCCGGCACTGCATCCACCACTGCTTGCTCCATGGCTGCAGGCCTCCATCTTGGCTGGGTCAGTTTGCAAACAGCCACTCTGATTGCCTGGTGGGCATGGCTTAGGTGTCCTGGAGAAACAATTTCAATATTGCACTTTTATTAAGTAGATTACAGTGCTATAACTTAGGTATCAAAGATATTTGTAATCCAAATAATTAGCTGTTAAAATTTTACTCGTCAAATTATTTGGAAATAATTCAAAGCAAAAATAAGAGATCATTAAATTACAAATCTGAGGAACATGAGTGTGTTTTCAAATTTTATTGTTTGGAAGGTGAATTCATTTTTTATTGTATGCCCACTTAAAAGGCTTGTGCTTTTCATTCTTGTGCAAGCAGTCTCTGGCTTCATCGAGGAAGGTGGGACTCATTTGGGGAATGTCTTAAGCTCACAGGTAGTATCCACTGAAAGAACATTTGCCAGTCAGTAGCTAATTATTATTTTGCCAAAGAGCAAATTAACATAATGGGCTGGGTGGCAATGTAGTTAAATCTTCATGGGTGTTGGCTGATGCTGATGCTGATGCTGCCCTGGCCAGAGCTGCCAGCAGTGCCAGCACATGTACTGATGTCATGATCAAGCAGATAAATTCCTGGTAATTAGTACATCTCTTAACTCCTGGGGAAGATCAGAACGTGACAGTTCTACCTGTCATGTTCACAAACTGACAAGGGAGAGAAGTGTTGTCTGATGATGATCCTGCAGAGGAATTGAGTGTCATACAAAGCATGAGAGATGCACAGTGAGCTTGGCTTTGTGAAGAACATTATTAATTCTGAAACAGCTCTGTGGCCCTTCGGCTTTCTCAGGACTGTTGTTTAATGCAGCCTGTGCCTAAATTATGGATGTTTTTCTTGGGAAAGGCTCACAGGAACCTGTGGTCTGGACAGGAATTGTTGTTCAATTATTATTGATGCACAGAATTTGTGTGATCATTGAAAGTAAAACTCCTGCTAAGCAAGGCATATCCAGGAAAAACCAGGAGTCATGAATGAAGTATTAGACATGGGTACTAACTAACTTTAGAAGAAAGCCTGTTTACCTGCCTTTGGAGAATAGGTTCTATGCCATATACCCTCTCCTGCACCTGTCCATGTGCCTTGCCCGTGAGTTCATATGAGTCCATGCCGTCAGCTAAGGCCTGGTAACAGGAGAGGAAGCATTTCTTCCCCAAAGTCTGATTTAAATGTATAGAGAGCTGTGGAAAATCAAGAATTTAGGAAAGAAGTATAATTTTCATAGAGTGGCCACTGAACTTACAAAGTAAACAGCTAATTCTTAAGAGTTCCTGTGTGCCCTTGGGTCTTTTGTTTCTCTAATTAAAAAATTCAAAGTAGAAAAGTCAGAAGGCCGAATATTGCTTTCGCCATGACCTTGTTTACTGTATTCCTCATAGAATATAGGAGAACTATAGTTTCTAGAGAGAGAAAATGTCTGGGTGTCACCAGTCTGGACAGCCAAGGGAGGTGTGACTTCTAGGGAGATGGCTCTTGTAAGTTGCCCATCCCAATCAAGCCACCTTTCCTGTTGCCCAGGGCTTACCATGAAGTGCTTGGGAGAACATTTGCCCAGCAGGATATTTCCAGTCAAGTGTGAGATGATAGGGATGCAACTGAATTAAACTAGTCACTGAAATAGCAGGATATGTCTTCTGGAGATGGGGAGCCCATCTGGACATCAATGCCCGCTTAAATGTTAATGGATATTGTGAAATAATAACGGGCCTTTAAAAGAGGAAAGGGGGCTAAAGTTAGTTATAATGTTGCACATATTCCAAAGCCTGAGGCACAGTAAGCTTAATGCCAAGGTAGTGAAGTTACTACAAGATACTGTATTGAATTAAGTGAATTGGTACTCTGGTGGCTGTTCCTTTTTTTGCTAGTTGTCTGCCTTCCATGTCTATGAAGAACGAAGATGGCCTGTACTTAGAAAACAAGCAGTTGAGTTTGACTTACACACAGCACTTCTGCCTGTCACGCTGGCCCACAGTGCCTTCACTGTCCCCACTCCTTTCACCCTCCTAGGCAGATAGCATGGTTCAGGACTTCTAACAGGTTTCCATCTGTGCATTTCAGATGCACTAGATTCCAGCTGATCCTATATCATTGATCCAGGCTAGAACACGAGCTTTGACAGACATGGTCTCTAGCTACCTGAGTCTATAACTTATTCAAAGACAGTATTGTCCTGCATCAGGACCAGGCCATAACATGGACTTAGCTCCAAGCAGAAATCCAGATTTCATAGTATTGGCATATTTAAAACAACATTTCAGATAACATTTGGAAGCAGGCCACAGAGCTCAGTCTGCAGTTGAGACAGCATGGTTTTCTCTTTGAGGTCTTACAGCATCGCTCATGCTCTCTCTTGGGACTTTCAATTTGCAGATACTAATGCTGGAGACCGTGGACAGACCAGTAACGCTGCTTCTGCATCAGCTTCCAACTCCACCTGAACAGTACCAAGCAGCCAGCTGCACAGGAAAAACCACCAGTTACTTGAGTGTCACTCAGCAACACTGGTCACGTTTGGAAAGAAAATTAAAAAGAGAAAAAAACCTCTTCATTTTAGTGTTCAATTTTTTTTATTATTGTTGTTATTATTTAACCTTGTAAAATATCTATAAATACAAGCCAATTTCATTGTATTCTCACTTTGAGGAAGAGCCAGGGGTGGGGGGTGGGAGGGAGGGAAAGCGGAGCACCAGAACAGATCTCTCTCCCACGACAATCTTTCAGAAGTCTGCTGTTGGATACTTTAAAAACAGGACTCCTGCTTCATGCCCCTTCCACAAAAGAAGAAAACTTTGTTCTGTGCTGAAGTTTTTTTGAACTTTTTTCTTTTAAAGTCAAGTATAAGACTTGGTATAGTGCACAGCTTGAAATTGGTTGGGAGTTTAGCAGGAGTAACTCCATGGGGACTTAAATGTCACTTGTAAAATTAATCCATATCCTCGGGCGTTTGAAGACTTGCCTTTGGCATGTTGGTGGTAGGTGTGGCAAACAAAAAAAAAAAAAAAAACGGAAATGTGTATTCTTTGTAACCCTGGGAGGTCAATAAAGTTAGAAGCTGTAAGGGAAGATTCTTAATTGATTTGTTAAAGTTCTGTTTTGCTCTTAATCAGTGAGTGGTGGGGGAATTTGTGTAAGAGGCTGTCTGGGAGGAGCATGCCTGCTCTTCCTGTGGGTCTTGGTTTGCCTGGCCGAAAGTTCTCTGCAATCCTGAGTACGGTTGTAAACTAGTGACCAAGGAGAAGGCTGACAAAGTGTTGAGCTGGCCACTCTGACTGCGGAGGTCAAAAGCCGATAAACCCAGAGGAAGGGACTGGCCAGGGCAGGTCTCACCACTGTGAATGAAGTAGTCCAGATTCTTCTCTAAAGTCGCTTCCCTTGGAAAGATACACTTGAGAGGACATTATAGTTAAATAATGTGAACTGTCACAGTCTACTGGTTTATTTTCATATTTTTTAATTACAGATTGAGCTTGCAGAAATTGCCACATTCTGCACATAGTTCTAATTTTAAATCCCAATCTAGAATCTGTATTTAATTTCAGCTTTTTTTAACCTCATGCTTTTTAAATTTTATTTATTGATGCATGTGTCAGGCCATTATGATTCTAGATGATAGGAATATTAAAAACTACGCATACAAATGATATAAACAAGTCACTTGTACCTGCTGACGTTATAGGAAAGTGGATTGTATAAATGTGTGTTTATGTGTTATACATACATAGATTCAGTACTGCCTTTGTTTTTGTTTTCATTTTGTCCACAGTATCAAAATTGACTGCTTGAAGAATGAGAAGAATGTTCCCCTCTACCCAGTGAAGAGCTTTGTTTGTGTTCTTTTCTGTATCAGTGGATGGTGTAAGAACCAGTCTCTGTTTTTTAGAGAAAAAGCAATATTCCTTGGAAAGCAAGGAGGATTGAAGGATTATGTTTGCAGTGAGGAAATAGATTTTCACAAAGAGTTTGTTTTACACGTTTAAGGTTGACATCTATGTGGGCCTTACATACTCTAAAATGAACCTTAGTCACCTTGGTGCTTATGGGCCATTACTTGACCTGTGAATCTTTAAGGCACAACCAGATGTACTTTACATGTAAAGATTACTTGAGTGATGGCCGCCTTTCCCCATACCCGCTCCTTCCCCACATGCCTTCTACGGTTCACTGAGAGCTAGGGCTGCAGAGCTGGGCCCTAGGTTGTGTGTAACCTACCTTCCCCTTCTCATCGCCACCTTAGGTCATGTTAGGGGTCTCGCCCTCCAGGCGATTTGGAAATAGTCTCTTGACAGCCCTCATGCAGGTCCCCAGAGCCTGTACTACTTACTCAAGTGTGTGTGACTCCTAGAGAGTCGACTGCCTGCTGAAGTGAACCAGTGCCAGAAAGGCAACTGTGAGCCATCGTCGTTTTCACTCACTGTTTTAGCTAAGCTCTTAGACCGCAGAAGGAGTTTCTCAAACCTCTGGTTATATCAGAGTTCATGAGGAAGGAAACATCCTCAGTCCAACCAAATCAAACGTATTGAATTTTATTTTTCATAATGAGCCTCTAAGAGCTGATTACGGGGTTGGAAGGTCATCTGAGTGAAAGTATTTGGCAGCATGATACTAAAGGAACGGCTTTGATAGGCCATTTTCAGAAAAGATTTATAAAGAGGCCGAACAGCAGGTCTGTGACAGAAATGGACCTGCTTTCAGACCACTGCCCAGCCAAACATCTGGACAGATACTACTCTGGATTTGGTATATCTGCCAGAGTCCATAAAAATCTGCTTATTTTATGAAATACCTTCCCCCACCCCCCCCCCATAAATGGGGTGAAGAAAAAGAAGAGTCTGATGATTTCCTCGTGTTGTGTGTGCGTGTGTGAGGGCTGAGGTGCGTGATTTTTTTTTTCTTTCTCAAGGATCATGGCGGGATCACAGAGCTCTTTTATACAAGTGAGATCCAGGTCTCTGCGTATCTTTTTGTAAATAATAAAATAATAATAATAAAAGCTCCTCACCAAATTCAAGCTTGTACATTATATTTTCTTTCAATGTTTTTAAATTTAAGTTTTATTGTTTTGTATGTAAATATGTGGACCCAGGAACTGTTATTAATGAGCAAAAAGTTACTGTTCAGGGCAGTGATTCTGTTTAATAATCAGACAAAATGTAGACGAGCTTTTTAAAGCCATATAGTTTTAACTCTGTACAGTAGGTACCGGCCTGTATTATTGTAACAATAACTCTAGCAATGTATAGTGTATCTATATAGTTTGGAGTGCCTTCGCTTCCATGTGTTTATTTGTTGTGGTTTTTCATTTTTTAAATTTTAATTGGCTTCTCTCTCTATCCATGTCGCCCTGTCCCCGCCCTTTTTTTCCCCTATGAAATAATAGCTCACTCATCACAGTGTCTGTGCCCCTTCACGGTGAATTTCAGTGATACCATGCTCAGGAGGGGAAAGAGGAAACCCTGTTCATAATCTTCTGCCATGTAAGCCCTGCCTTTGTTTTGGTTCTGAACATATGTCTTCCTCAGCATCAGTGACCGGTTTCATTTCATCCTTAGGCCATCCAGGGACTCAGAGTAGTGCCAAGGAGCCCTAGAGCTGGAGGGCATCAATTCTTCCCCAACCCCTAACCATGGGTCTTATAATCAGCAGATTCCATTCTCACTCTCCTCATTTCCTTTGCTCACAAATGAGAGGGGAGAACTGTTGTTTGTAAATCAGAGTTCCGTCATAGCATTGGGCTTTGCTAATCAGTGGTCTGAAATGCCACGGTAAGATTGCAGGCAGTAATGCCGGAGTGTGCGTGAGGACTGTGGCTAAACAAGGGGACTCTGCCTGTCTGTCCTCCTGCCACCTCCACCCCTTTCAGCAAAATCTCATTTTAATTTCTTCTTGAAAAAATCATATGAATTCTTAATGTGTGCCCATCATGAAGGCCTTTTTTGAAAGAAAAAAAAATCAAAATTACTTGTTTTGCCTCTAAGTACTCCATAGGAGATGTCTTGAGTAGAAGAAAAAACAAACTTTATCAAACCAAAGGTTCCTATTTTTGAAACATCATGTGTTCATTCCAGCAAAGCGGAAGACTGCACCTTCTTTCCAGTGACATGTTGTCTTTTTTTGAAGTCCTCTTAATTTTTAGATACATATTTTTGGTGTGTGTTTTAACAAAGCTGCCTAGCCAGTCATCTGGTCTGCACCAATGCAAAGGTTTCTGAGAGGACTATTGTATTCTCTATCCCTGTGGATATAAAGACACTGGCATTTTATTTCTTTTTCCCTTCCTTTTTAAGGGATTTAACTTTGGAATCTTCCAAAGGAAGTTTGGCCAATGCCAGATCCCCAGGAGTTTGGGGTTTTTTCTTTTCTTTTAAACAAAAATTATAACTGATTCCTGTTGTTGTTCTTAGTGATCATCTAATCACAGAGCCAAACACTTTCTCCCGTCTATAGAAAAATAAACTAAGCATGCTTTACAATAAAATCTGTCTTTTCTGGTGGAAACCTGAGCCACTGAAGATAAGAGAGACAACTAGAAGCAGAGTAGAGTCCCAGACTAAGGTCTGCATTTGAGAGGCTTCGAAAGTAATCCCTGAGGTTTGGATTATTTTCACAAGGGTTATGACATTTTATTCAAGTTTGTTGCTCCATTTTGCACCTCTGCAATAAAAGCAAAATGACAACCAGTACATAAGGGGTTAGCTTGACAAAGTAGACTTCCTTGTGTTAATTTTTAAGTTGTGTTTTTTTTCCATACTATATCTGCCACAGGCAGATTCAGATAGATGTATGAAATGTGCTTGCCTGTAAAATTGCATTTATAAATGTGTTGCCGATGGATCACTTGGGCCTGTACACATACCAATTAGCGTGACCACTTCCATCTTAAAAACAAATCTAAAAAAAAAACAAAATTTATTATATACATATATATATATATATATAAAGGACTGTGGGTTGTATACAAACTATTGCAAACACTTGTGCAAATCTGTCTTGATATAAAGGAAAAGCAAAATCTGTATAACATTACTACTTGAATGCCTCTGTGACTGATTTTTTTTTTTCATTTTAAATATAAACTTTTTTGTGAAAAGTATGCTTAATGTTTTTTTTTTCTCCCTTTCCACGTTCCCTTGTAAATACATTTCGTTCTATGTGACTTGGTTTGGAAATAGTTAACTGGTACTGTAATTTGCATTAAATAAAAAGTAGGTAGCCTGGAAATGAAATTAAAATTCGCAAGTGTGTGGTCTTTATTTCACTACCCAGCCCTCTTCTCCACCGGCCTGTTTTGCCACTGCAGTATGTGGACACATCACCACCTCTTTTCCTCCAATTAGAGAAACATGGATCTTGGTTATAAAAATCGAGATACGAACATTAGTTCTTGTTCTTTCAAATGATCTTACTCCACTGTGTAGCCAAGAAGTGCAGCTTCCATCTTGGAAACCTTTGGATTTGATGCAGAGGAAGCTTTGCAGACACTGCATTGAGAAGAAAGAAAACATCCCTGAAAGGGACAAACTTTTAAAATGTGTATAAGCTGCTGTGTTCTGTTACTGTGTTCATAGTTTGGTGTAGCTGTATTTTTTTTTTAAGTTCCATCCCATTAGTAATGGTCTTCAGGAGTATCTGTAAAATAAATGAACACAAACAGTGGGGCTGTACCTCCCTGGTAACCAACACATGTTGTGTTTGAGTCTATCATTTCCAATATTGGATGATGTATGTAAACATGTAATGTCTCTTAGTGCAAAAAGAAACTCTTTTTTTAGGGCTGGCTCACTGCCAGGCCTAATCTAAAGGCTAGATATAAAGTCATGTGACTGCTGCTTCAATAAAAACATTTATATTGGATAAAGTCTGGTCCTCTTTGTTCACTTACGTTTTTATTGTGATACATGTAACAGTGGAGGGGCAGGGGGTTGGGATGTCACTTTTGGGATAGGCCAGCCTCATGATGGCCCTGACGTGCTTTTGTTTTGGGATTCACTAATATTTCCTGCCCTGTTCGAATGGGGGTTGAACAGGATGCCCTTTTAACTTAAAATCCTGGAAGTCTGCATTTCCAGGCCTTTGGGATCACATTTCTTGGGGAGCAATGACTGAATGCCATTGGGGGTTCTAAAAGGATAGTGAGGAAAGGGAGGGGTCAGGTTGCAGGTTCCTTCAAGGAGAAGGTGGTGAAAAGAAGTGACCACAGTGATGGACAGTCACCCAGTCCTCAGGTGCAGGAATATTTGACTTACCCACTAGCACCTTGGGATTTAGGAAGTTGTGAGCCCATTACAGCAATGTGTCCCGAGAAAACGAGCTGTTGTGGAAGGTGGGATGATGAGGCCCACGAGTTGTCAGAGCTGAGGGGACAATCAAAGGTACGTTCTTTCCATCCTCTTCCCAAAGGAGAAGCCCTGGGCCTTCCCCAAAGATGTCAAGGCTTGAATGCAGCAGTTCTCAACCTGTGGGTCGTGATCCCTTTGGCAGTCGAACGACCCTTTCACAGGGGTCGCCTAAGACCATCCTGCATATCAGATATTTACATTACAATTCATAACAGTAGCAACATTACTGAAGTAGAAACAAAAATAATTTTATGGTTGGGAGTCACAACATGAGGAACTGTGTTCAAAGGGCCAGAAGGTTGAGAAACCACTGCTTTAATGAGATCCTTCAAGTTTGGGGCAGGTAGGGATTGGCTGCTGTGTGGCTCTGACCAGTGGGGGAGCCAGATAGTGAACATAACTTCCCTAGGAGGTCTTTCTCCTGAGCTTTGGAGTCAGACTTCATCCTCACCTGACGGGCAAAACCTAGAAAAAGAACAGTGGCCACAGAGATGCCCAGAAAGTGACAATCCATTCTAATGCTCAGAGCTCAGGAGGGGAGTAATAAGGAAATCCAAATAATTGAGGGTAGGGTCTGGCGTCTAGCCCTCTAAACTCAAGACCACACAGCTGCTGAGAGGAAGGGCCGTGTGTGAGCTCATTGGTGCACCTAACCTTGACTCTTAACTGCACTTGGACTACACTTTCTTTTTTAAAGTATTTATGTCATTAGTATTAAATCATTGAGGAATTGCTCAGGTATTTTTAAAACCAATACATTCTTTTTTCTTTTTTAAAAAAATATATTTTATTGATTTTTTACAGAGAGAAAAGGAGAGGGATAGAGAGTTAGAAACATCAATCAGCTGCCTCCTGCGCACCCCTTACTGGGGATGTGCCCGCAACCAAGGTACATGCCCTTGACCAGAATCAAACCTGGGACCCTTTAGTCCGCAGCCCAACACTCTATCCACTGAGCCAAACCAGTTAGGGCCATTCTTTTTTTTTTTTTTTTTTAATTAAAATTTTTTATTGTTGACACTATTGCATTTTCCTCCTCTTTGCCCACCTCCACCCAGTCCCCACTCTTGGCCCTCCCCATTATTATGTGTGTCCATAGACTATGCATATATATTCTTTAGCGAATCCTACCTTCCTTTATCCAGTGCCCCTCACCTCCCTGCCCTCTGATATCTGTCAGTCTGTTTCATGTATCTATGCCTCTGGTTCTATATTGTCAGTTTATTTTGTTCACCAGATGCCACATATTAGTGAGATCACATGGTATTTGCCTTTCTCTGACTGGCTTATTTCCCTTAGCATAATAATCTCCAGGCCCATCCATGCTGTGACAAAGGGTAGGATTTTTATTGTGTAAATGTACCACAGCTCTTATCCACTCATTCACTGATTACATCCCATCTTAATCTCACCTTTCCCTCACTTACCTGTAGCCTGCATTTGAGTGAATAGCACACTCAAAATTATTCCAGTGGGGAAGAGGAGACCCATTTGGTTTATGAATACAGTTGAATGAAGTTTATATTTCCAAAAGAAATTCCTGGGGGCAAAAGCTGAAGCCATTGCATTTGCAGAGAGAAGCTTTCTCTCTCTGTTTCCTTTCTAAAAATGAGGGTGTTTATCTCAGTGCAGTGAGGCTGGTACACCTGGAGGGATTCAGGGCATAGGTTTGCTTGCTTTGATATATAGTATCAATTTCTTATGTTCTCAAAGTTTGGCCAATTTCTCATAAAATAGTAAAAGCTAAGCAAGTATCTGTTCCTTAAAATTCAGTTAATGTGTAGCTTCATTTGCATCAACATATTACATTTTTGAAATTAGTTCAATTACTACATTTTTAATTATGGTATAAATATATTAAATTTTTATATGGAGCAATCATTTTATAGGAAGCCAAGTTAATGCATTTTTATGTTCTTTCACCAACAGTCTTCAGATATGTAAAGGGAAATCCTATATAATAAAGAGCTAATATGCAAATGGTTGTCATACCCTCACACTGGGGCCGGGGGACCTGAGTCCAAGCCCACAGCCCTGAGGGCCTTGATGGGGGTGGGGTGGCCGCATCTGGGACTCATGCGATTTCGAGGCCTGCGCAGGTGGGTGGGGACTTGACTCTGGGTCCCGCAGCGTGCCCCAGACTCTGATAGGAGAGAGATTTTCGTATATTTTACTAATTTTCTTTCATCTTTGACACTTCTATTATAAAGGGCAAATAGCAATATTAAAATATTTCCTCTAATTAGTTCCCTTTTAATGTGCATGAAGTTCATGCACCGGGCCATCAGTCCTATATAATAAAAGGCTAAAATGCAAATAGACCGCATGGTGGAACAACCGGAACAACCAAACAGCCAGTCACTATGATGTGAGCTGACCACCAGGGAGTGTGTGCAGAATATGACGGGCATTGGCTGTGGCAGGATGGTAGAGCAGGTGAGCGGGGGGACCAGACCAAGGCAGGGCACTGGTTGCTGTCATCAGGCTGAATCTCTGGTGGTTACTGAAAATTCTTTGCTCCTCCATGCCATGGTTCTGCCCAGTGCTTGCACCTGCTGCTGGCGCCGGCCCTGCTTGCACCCACTTCCAGTGCCTGGTGCTGGTCCCGATCACTTGCTGCCATCAGCTGGTGCAAGTGGCGGCTGCTGGCCCTGATCGCCCCTGAGGGCTTCTCCACTTCCTCCTGCTCCTCAGGGTTGATCAGGGCAGTAGCCGTTGCTTGCAACCACTGCTGGGGCTAGCCCCAATTGCTCCATGCCATCAGCAGGTGTGAGCAGACCTGACACTGTCAGTGCATGTGAGCGGCAGCGGGAGCGGGACTGCCAGCAGACAAAAGCAAGGGCCACAGGGGGAGGGGACAGGTGGGGGCAGGGAGAATGGGCCAAGATCCGCCCCTGTGCCTACCACAGCCTCTTGGCCCATAGTTCCTTTCAAGATGCACAAATTCGTGCACTGGGCTCCTAGTAGTAAAATGAGTAGTAAAGAATAGAAACAGAAATTTATATATTATATGCAAGACATTTCTGTTTTCTCACCCACATCTATCTCTGTCCCCAGAAAAGAAGGCGAAAAAAAGAAAAAGATTTAAATATCTAGCCAAAAGTTATTTAAGTCAGCTTGCCTTAATTTGACAATAAATTCAGGATTATATTTGCTAACTAAGCCTTAGCTGTGGAATGCACGATGTAAAATTAGTTAAAATGTAATAGGCAAAAAGCAAAAATGTTTTTACTCAAATGGCTATAAACAAAGCATATACTTTCATACCCTTTAGCTTTGAAAAGAGAATCGTGACTGGGCGCATACGGTGCATGCATATCCAGCACATTTATTAACTGCCTGTCAATGTAGCCTGTCACAACACCCCAGCATTCGGCCTCAGGAGTGAGCCCCAGCCCCAGCTCAGATGGGGAGCAGACCTACACCAATTCACACACATGTGTACACCCATGTTGCAGGGATCCCCAATACAGCTTGGCACCCACACAAATTTCTTGTGTCACTTCTCCTCTTGACCAAAGTTATCTGCTTTGTTTTCGTTACTGAACTCTAAACTCTTTGAGGTCAGGATCCCTGTCTGGTTCAGCGTGTATACCACACAGTAGGCTGCGTGTTGTTGGTACTTAACGTGTTTGAGTGGATGCTAAGACCCAGAAGGAAGGAAGAACAGACACAGAGTGGTCATGACAAGCTGCTGACACATGCAGGCTTTCCAGCCTCTCTAAACTCCCACAGACACTAATGCTCCTGCGGATGGACACGGGCCTGGAACTCATGAGCAGCTCAGCTCTGTGGGTGGAGAGCGGGTGCAAAGTAGGAAACAGGGTACTAGAAACAGCAGTGAAAAGACCCACGAAGCTAACGAACGTGGGCCTAGACCCTCAGACGGCCCAGCCCCTGTCGTCCTTTCTGCTCTCCTACCACTAAACCCGAGACCACAGCGCCTTTTCTAAGGGGGTGACGGTCTTGCCTCTTCATAGGCTCTACCTTCAGGCCCAGGCGCTCTCATATAAGGGTCAGTGGCTTTGCTTTCCACAGACTGAGTTGGGGCTGAGGACCCATGTCTCCTTCCTGGGGACTGCTAGCCAGCACCGTCAGAGCTGTCGCGAGTTCCCTGGGAAGGCAGGACCTGCAGGGCCTGGTCAGCTCTCGGCGGTGTCCGTCTGTCCAGCCCCAGGAGTGGGTCCCGAGGTCTCTGATTCTGACTGTCCCAAGAAGGCGCGCCCCTGAGGCAGCCCCTCAAGCATCTGAGATGCTGAGCAACTCCTGCATGAGGGGCGTGGCAAAGGGGTGGATGTCGTGGATGCGCAGCAGCCGCTGGGTGTGCTGGGCGTTGATGCTGCGGAGCTCGGTGAGCCTGGCCATGATCTTCAGGAACAGGAACCTGCAGGCCGGCCAGAGGGAAGGTTGGGGTGCAGCCCACCCTGGCCCCACCTACCGCCCTTGGACCACTCCGAAGTCGCCCAAGTTTGGGGGTTTTCGTCTTAGAATATTTCAGGTCAGCCCAGGGAAAGGCTCGGTTGAATTACTTGTCTTTCACCCTGTGGGCAAGAAGGCGGGGCAGCCTGGGGGACGTGAGGTGCTACTCCCACGGGCACCTCTTGAGTCCATGTATGGGAGATATCCGTGGGAACACCCAGGAATTTCAGGCACCAAGTGCATAGGTCAATTTGTGGGGAAATGTCTGCCTTGGCTAATGGCTGTGGGGAGGACCGAGTGCAGGGGTTATGGAAGCAGCCATCTCTTCTGGATCTAGTCTGGGATCCATCTCATGCCTCAGTTTCCCCATGATGCCTCCCAGCTCCATACAGGGGAGGACTGAGTAAATGAAGACACAGCCACTGCAGCACCCCAAGATTCTGAGCTCAATAGAAAGCTGGAGCAGGCCAAGTAGGGGCGGGGCTTAAGTTGACACCAGCACACTCAGTGCTGGCCTTCAGCCCTCGTCCTGGAGCCTGTGGACTGCTGAGGCCCCGTGAAGGGTGGAAGCCGCTGTCCGGCCAAACCCTTAGCAGCCTTCTTCCCTTGGGTTGTAGAGAACAGACTAAGGAGTTTCCTGCCCAGTTTGCATGTCTTTGTTCTGGGGGGCGGTTAGGCAGTGCTCAAGAGAGTGGGCTGTGGACTTGGACCACCTGGAGCCACCTCTCGCCCCCACCCCTGTTGGCTGTGGACCTGGGCCAGTCACCCTGAGCCTCAGTCCCCTGCAGGATGGTGGTAGCACCACTTGGTGGGGCTGTTTTCAAGACTAACAGTGAGAGTTCCTGTAAACTGCTTGGCACAAGGGCTGGACTTCTCAGTAAATGACAGCTATTACAGATGTACTATTATCGTGGTTATTGTCATATCTTATTACCAGGTGGTCATTGCTGGCTATTGCTAGAGACCCTGTAGGAGCCTCAGGAGACTGCCTGGCTGTGCTGCCCTTGACCACAGAAGGGAAGGCCCTGGGCAGACGTGAGCTGCGCCTCAGCAGAGGAGTGTGGCCTCGGGCCCTTTCTCCACTGCTGGGCTGGAGCCCAGGCTGAGGGGGCAGGAGACCTCAGTGGAGGTCCCAGTACAGGGCCCCAAAGCCTGGCCCTCAGAGCCAGCCCCAGCGTGTCTCCAATCTGCTTTCCCAGAAAACCCAGAACAGTGGGCACCCCGCACACCCACCCTGCTTGCTGCTCACCGGTGGCCGGGCTGGGGACGATGGTACTCGATGTAGGCCTTCAGGGCGATGGCGAACCGCTCCTGCAGCTGGTCCACCACACTGCGCTGCACCACCCCAGGGCGGTCTACAAGGAGGGAAGCAGTGTGGTGCCAGCAAGGCCATGAGGGCCAAGCTCCCAGCCCAGAGAGGGCACATTACTTGGCAACACCTTCCAGAGCAGAGACCCTGGGCAGGGAGTTGAGTGGAGTGCCAGGAAAGCTGTACATCGTCCCCCTCCACCCCCCCTCCCCCCAAAGGAGAAACCAGCAGGGCCTACCCTGGCTGTGCAGTGAGAGGGGGAAAGCCACTGGTAGGACCTTCCCCTGGAGAGGGAAGGGAGGCGATTGGAGAGGAGAGCGAGGGGAGGGTGGGCTAAAAGCTGAGGGGATGGGAGCCAGCCTGGCGGGGGGCACAGGGAAGGGGGTGCAGGAGGGGCGAGCAGGGAGGCTGTGGGGCCCGGGGTCCCCACCTGGGGAGAAGAGGGAGATGGCCTGCATGAGCACGTACTCCTCCTCACGCAGCCGCAGCTCCTTCAGCGTGTAGTGGAACTTCAGCACCGGCTCCAGCAGGAGCTGCTGGAAGCCCCCTGTGGTGGGTGCAGCATGAGGACCCAGTCCCAGGCCTCCCTCACCAAGGTCTTCTGCCCTGTGGTCCCAGGACATGCACATCCCTGCGTGGCTCCTCTCCCCCTCCCTGCTGACTCCCTCCATCTGCCAGGGCAGGCAGGAGGCTATTGGGCACCTGCAGGGTCTTCCAGGCAGTAGGACAGCCGGCCACACTCCCAGGTCCCGGTCTGTGCGTTGAACACTGTGTTGAACCTCAGCTGGCACAGCTCAAAGGCGGCGCCCTTCAGCAGGGAGATCTGGTCCTCGATGGGCAGGTCCCTGGCAGCAGGGACAGGAGGGGAGGTTGGGAGGGGAGCCGCCACTGGCCAGCCCCACTCCCACTATCCAGGGAGAGGGCAGAGGAAGGATGGGCTTCTACCCTGAGGATTACTCCAGCTGCTTTTAGTTGCTTCCAATCTCTGTCCCTCACAACCCAGCCAAGCAGGTCATCCCTCCCTGCCCCTTTCTCCAGCCTCCCCCGCCTCAGGGACTCCCCACTGACAGACAGAGCTTGGCAAACCTTCCAGCCTAGCCCCCTCTCCTCCAACTCCCTGCACAGCCACTGACCCACAGCCCGTGCCTTGGCTTCTGGCCCCTAGCCTCATACTTCCTGCCTCAGTTTCCCTCCTGTCTTTACACCTCCTAGACGACTGTCCAGGGTCCTTCTGCCGCTGCCACTCCTTTGGCATGAGTTCCATGCACCCACCCTCTTCTTTCAGATCCATGCTACTGAGCTACAGATGCCTTGAAATGTGAAATCGATTCTGCTCGCCTTCTCTCCCCAGCCCCCAGCCCGGGGCCTGGCAGGTAGTGGCCCTGAACTCTGTACTCTGTGCTTCCAAATCTAGCCTCTGATGTGTGCTGTGAGCCTGTGTGAGTGCCTTGGCTCAGTGAACTGGTTTCTCTCTGTGGAACCAGGGCGATAGCAACACCTGCTCCTAGGCAGCTGTGCTCAGAACTGTGGCCGTGGGATTGGGTGAGTGGCCTCTCATCCTAGTGTTGTACCACGGGCCACTGGGTGTCAGTGGGGGCCATCAAGGTCCACTCCTGCTCCTTTGACCTCATTGCCACAATCTGACCTCCATTCCAGCCTGTGGCCACCCTCCCCCCTTCAATAAGTCCCATGTTGTCACCCCTGGGCTCCTGGAATAGAACTGCCCTCTGCCTGCTGAGGAGATCAGGCTCTCGTGTGTGTTATTCGGCTGCACCTGAGCAGGCCTGGCAGGCCAGGCGGCCACCCCAGAACAGGTATGCCCAGTACCATCTCCAACCCGGACAGGTTACGAGTCACAGGGCAGCGTGTGCCACGCAGCAGGAGGACCCGGGTTTCTCGCTGCTCCACTGCCCCATGGCTGTGGCCCCCACACCTCGCTGTGGGGAGTCCCGACCCTCTGGCTCTTAGGACTGCCCTTCCTCCTTGCGGCCCTCTCAACCACCTCTGACGGTGACTGCTAGAGACCCAGCGTCTGTGCCTGCCTCTCTCCTCCCTCTGGACTTTCTTCCCTTTCCTTCCAACTCTTTGTTCTGGAACTGCCATGCTGTGATTCCTGCCCGTTTGGGGAGAAATAGGGAAGGGAATGACTTCTGACTGACCATCATCTATGAGCTGGATGCTCTTCAGATCTTTTCATATTTCATAGGACAGCCCAGAAAGTGGGCATCGTTAGGTCCTTCTAGCCGATGAGGGGGCTGAAAGGGCAGTGAGATGAAAGGGCAGGCCCACCGTCCCCCAGCTAAGGAGCCATGCGGCAAGGGCTCCATCCCCTCACAGTGCCAGGGCCCTGGAGTCAGGGAGCAGTGACAAAGAAGGGTCTTTGGACACCAACGTCCCCCAACTTGAGGAGAATCTATCCCAGAGCCTCTGAGCCTGTTGGCCTTTCTCTGCTCCTTCCCACACTCATCCTCCACCAGCCCCCATCCCACCTGAAGTGGGAGATGACTTTGGCAAAGTTGATGATGCCTTTGAACATGTAGGTTGACATGTCAGCCATGTGAGGCAGCAGCGAGAAGATCTCCCTCCCACTGCCCTCGGCGGGGAGCTTGTAGTTCCAGATGCTGCCGTCTTCCCCCCGCAACTGTAGAGAGACCACCTTCAGGGAGGACAGATCTTCTCTGATCTTGCTCCACTTGGTAGCTTCCTCCCCAGGTGGAGTCTGCAGAGACTCTGGGAGCTCGTGGCCACTGCTGAGCGCCTCTGGCAGCTGGAACCGAGAGGAGGTGGAGAAAGGAGAGGTAGACAGCATGTAGTCTCCCCAACAGGTTCCCACACAGGCCCCAGATTGGCACCCATAGCAGGAGGCTTGAGAGGATGCACAACTGCGCATGTGTGCACACACACACACACACAACACTTGCTTCTTCTCCCTGGTCTCCTATCAGGGGGTGCACTTTCTGGATCTGTGAATTAATGTCCCTCACATCCCTGCCCCATCAGACACAGGTTTGCTCCCTGCCCCTGGGGAGGGTGAGAGGGCTGATACTCATAGCTATGCCCCAAGCATCCCTGGTCTTATAGTTGGGAGACTCAGAGAAGGGTCTGGGGTCTACAGATGGAAAGGACAGACTCCTGGGGGTCCTGGCTATTAGCCCTCTGAGCTGAGCAGGTCACCTGGGATACTGTGAACATCGAAGGGGAGAGAGCACAGAGCTGAGACATGGCTGACAGTGCTGAGATCACTAATGTTTCTCGAACCAGTAAAACCAGTTCACAGACATCAGACCCCCAGCATGCCCTGGCCCTGTTTTCATTAAGTCCTGAACCCCAGCAACCCTGGGACAACTCAGCTTCTAAGACTCCATTTATGGCGCAGACCCGGTTCCCATCTGTTGCAGAAGGAGGAAGCAAAGATTCTTAAACCTGAGTGTGTGTCAGAACCCCCAGGGAGTCTTGTCAAAATACAGACTGTGGGCCTGGCCTTGGGTATCCGAATTGGAGCCTGGGGGCATCTGAGAACTTGCATTCCTAACTAGCAAGTCCCCAGGTGCTGCTGCTGGTTGCAGGGGCCAGCCTTTGAGGACCCCTAGGAATGGGGTTGGGATTAGGAGGAGCTGGCATAGCCTCTGAGCCAACTCTAAAGCCTCATACCCGGAAGTTCTTGAAATGGGTGAAGGTGGTGTCGAAGGTTTTCATCTGAGCGTCCATCAGCTCCCTGATCATTGCCCACTGCTCTTCTGTCAGACCCTTGGCTCCCGGGGGCTGTGTCCCAATCCGTTCTCGCTTCTTCCTGATCAAGGCCCGTCTCTGCTCCACGGCTGCGTCAGACATGATCACTGCAGGGATGGCCAGGGCAGGCTCAGCCGCCTGCAGGAGCGAGGCCACCCTCAACCCGCCCAGGCAGCAGCAGGGGAAGAGCTGCTGAGGAGAAACCCAGACTCATGAGGATGATGGCTCCTCTGGAGAAACACTTGGGTAAGGACAGAGGAATCAGGTGCGGCTGGTGTGCTGCCCATGGCTGTGGGGTTTGTGACAACTTTGTGGAACAGTGGGAAGAGCTTGGCTTCAGAATCAAAAGGTGCTGGGTTTGATGACTGCTGGGTTGGTGACATCAGTGACCCTGAGCAAACTCCTGAACCCCTCCCGCCTTCAGTTTTCTTCTTTGTCATTTGGAGTGACGCTGCTCACCTCTCACTGCTGTTCCCGTGAGGCATTGCATGGAAGGTGCCTAATGTAGCTCCTGGCTATGTATGTAGGAGCTACACACACATATGTATACATCGACATGTTATATATACATACATCCATATGAATATATATATAGAGAGAGAGAGAGGAGGGTGGGGAAAAGTAGGTTTGCAGTTGTATTAATGATACAATAATAAATAAATGATAGCCTGGCCAGCATGGCTCAGCAGTTGAGCATCGACCTATGAACCAGGAGTTTATGGTTTGATTCCCAGTCAGGGCACATGCCCAGGTTGCAGGCTTGATCCCCAGTGGGGGGCATACAGGAGGAAGCCAATCAATGATTCTCTCTCATCATTGATGGTTCTCTCTCTCTCCCTCTCCCTTCCTCTCTGAAATTAATAAACAATATTTTAAAAAACTCCTATATAATAAAGAGGGGATATGCAAATTGACAGTCACTCTGCCACAAAGATGGCAGCACCTACAACAGAGGCGGGAGTTTCTGTAACACAAGATGGCTGCACCCACAGCAGAGGCTGAGTTCCCATAATGAGCCTTAACAGCAGAGACCTGAGGTTACACCCCCCCCACACCCCTGTGGGGCTTGACAGGGGACCTCAGGCTGTGCCCCCTGCCTAGTGGGGCTTGATGGGGGACCTGAGGCTGTGCCCCTCACCTGGCGGAGCTTGATAGGGGATCTCATGCCACATCCCTCACTCAGCGGAGCTTGACAGGGGACCTCAAGGCCTTCCCTCTGCCCCAGCCTGGGCTGGGGGACCTCAGGCCATGCCCCCCACCCCAGTACTGGGCCAGGGGACCTGAGGCTGCACCCCCCATCTGGTGGGGCTTGATAAAGGTGGAACCAACTGGGTCTGGATCTAGCCCAATGGTGGGGGGCCTGCTGGGTCTGGGTCTTGTGCGATTTTGAGATGTTTGTGGGTGGGCAGGGACTTGACTCTGGGTCCCGTGGTGCACCCTAGACTCTGACAGGAGAAAGATTTTCATATACATTTTACTAATTTTCTTTCATCTCTGACATTTTTATTATAGAGAAAGGGCAAATAACAATATTAAAATACTTCCTCTAATTAATCCCCTTTTAATGTGCACGAATTTTGTGCACCAGGCCACTGTGAATAAATAAATGATAATACAAGAATAAACTCTGTTTCCTATACTCACAACTGTAAACCTACTTTTGCCCACCACACTCCCTGGAATGTAGTAAGTGTTCAGTAAATGGCACCTGGTAGCATGTATTTCTGTCCACTGTATTCGATACCAACAAGACTCCTCAGAGTCGCCCAGGTTCTCCGGGTCTCCAAGCCTTGGAAAGCTGGGGCGACTGCTTAGCAAGAAATGTCAACCCAACCACTTCCCAAGGAGCTGGAGCCCACTTGTGTGTGCACAGTGACACTCTGAGGGGTTGGAGGACAGCAGGTGGAGGCCTCTCCCAGCTGGTCCGTGGGAGAGCTCTGTCCACAGGCCCAGGGAACATGTCCTTGAAGGGGCTGCCCATCTGCAATCGCTGGAGGCGTGCACTGGGGGCATCCAGTCTCTTCCCCACAAGCTGTAATCCCAGAGTGGCCTGGGCATAAGCACACCAAAGCCCACAGGCAGAACGAAAGCATCCAGTTTCCTCTCTGCAAACGTTCCTCTGCAGGACACCCATGGGGGCAGCAAGAGTGCTAGGCACCGGAAGATGGGGTCACATCACACTGGCACCTCTGGCTTCCCTCTCCCAAGTTCACCTCCCCTACTTTGCCTAAAATGCCACAAGGGCAATTATAAAGGGGACAGCGAGTCACAAGGGCACCTGAGGGGAGACAAGGGCATGACTCTGGTCTGAGACGCCCACCTACACAGAGCAGAGGGCAGAGGTGCCTTCCATCTGTCCTGCCCGCCAGAGGGACTGTGGTGCCGGCAGATGGGCTGCAAGCTCCGCTCCATGTGCCTGCCCGCGGCTCACAGGCCACGAGCTGCCCAGGGACCTGTGCGCGGGCACACCTTCATGGTGCCCGTGTGCACACCTGCGCATACACATCCCCAGGCCCACTCCTACTGTGCCCCCCGATCGAGGTGCCCGTGCGCCTGGCCCCAGCCCGCCTGGGCACACCCTGCCACTCACTCTCCTTCCTCATGCCGCTCTCCAGGCACTTGCGCAGGCGGCAGGCCTGGCATTGCCGCCGGGTCTTCTGGGTGATCTCACAGGTTCCCTTCTGGAAGGGGCACCGCAGCCGGGCGTTGCGTTTCATGGCCCTCCTGTGCCAACAAGGAGCAATAGGTGGGCGGCAGGGAACAGGCCACTCCTCCCTTCTCCCTGCCCCTTCTGTCACCAAGGGGCACGAGCCACACCTCGGTGGGCCTGCCTTTGCCCGGAGACAGGGCTCGCAGGAAAGCTGGAGGGGGCTCCTCAATCTTCCCTCGAGGTACTAGAGGAGGGCAGCAGGTGGCAGCTTCCTGCGAAGTTTGGCTGTGCTGGTGTTTCCAGGGGCCCAGCCCCGCCCCGCCCCTGCCATGTCTGGGTGCCTCAGCCCATGTCTCCACCCAGCCCATTCCCTTCACACCCTCTGGCCGTGTCACTGGGAACCTAGAGGAGGACATTGGCGATGTTTCTGTGGTAGTAGCCTCTTCCCGGATTTCTCCTTCTTGCAAGAGGGAGCCCGGGGAAACCAGTCCCAGAGGGTGAGACATAGAGGAAGCCCTCTCCCTCCTTAGCCCCCACTGCAGATGGGGGTGGCGTGGGGGTGGCAATGGCTTCCCCTTTGGAAAGGTGGCTCCTCCTGATTGGCCTGGTGGAACGAAGAGCCTCCCAGCCTGTGAGAGTAGGTGTGCCCAGTAGGAGAATGATGGGTCACAGTCTCTTAGAGACTCCAGCACAGCCATCCAGTCCCCACAGCCCAGCTATCGGAACTGCCCACCAAAGACCAGCCGGTGTGGGCCTAACTCCATCCCCCCACCCTCGCCCTTTATAGCTGAAGAGAAAGAAACCAGTGCCTCCCTGGCCGGCCGCGGGTCCTGGTCCGACATGTGGGAATGAGGGACAGCTGGCGGGAACATAGGCACAGACAGGAGTAGCTGCCGCTGGCCCTGGGGCGAGCCCGAGGCTAAGTCACACTCAGGTGACTGGCAAGTCACGCCAGGGACCAGCCTAGGGAGCAGGTGCTTCACAGGCACCGCCCGCTTTGGCCTTCCCTGCTGGTCTGGGTAAGAGACCCCTGATCCTGCTCGAGAACACCCAGAGGGTAGAGGGGAAGGCGCTCAGGTTTGGTAAGGACATGTTGTGAGTCAGATACTGGGCCAGATGTTTTGCAGAGCTTCGCGCATTTAGTTCTCACAACTCTGCAAAACACATCGAGTCATCTGCCTGGCACAGGTGCTGAAACCAAGTCAAAGTAAACCACGGGTGCGAGGGGGATCTGGCTGCGACATCTGTCACCCCAGGGATTGCCAGGATTGACTGGGCTGATCTGACTGGCCAGGCAGGTGTCCCCTCCCCCTTCACGTTCCACATGCATCCCTCCGGAAACTGCAAGCTGTGTGCTCCATCAAAGACAATAACCTCCCCCAGCAGAGGGGTGTAGAGTAGCTGCACTCCCCTGCGAGGCTCCCAAACAAGCTCTCAAAGGTAAATCGCTACCTGTCCTCCAGGTAAGTGACAACTGAGCTTTGAATCTGTGGCTGCCTGACACCTGAAGGCAGCAAGCTCTCACCTCTACGGTGCTGCCTCCTCTGGGGATCCCAGGACAGCCAAGGTGCGAGGAGAGCAGAGGACCCCACCCCCCACCCCAGGCGGTCTACACCGACGCTGTGGGCAGGGCCAGGTCTGGCTCAGGCATCCGCCCTCCTCAGCAAGGCCCTGGCGGCCTGTGCCTCGCTCAGGGGTGAGCTCTCTGTGAGCGGCCAGTGCAGGAGCAGCCTGGCGCCCAGTGTGGGAAAGGCTTCCTTGCTCTGCAAGAGGAAGAGCCCGAGTCCTTCCCAGCTGCACGCTGAGGTCCCTGCCCGCCCGGCACTGCCCTGCCCCCGAGAAGGCTGAGCTCAGAGCTCGCACAGGATGGCAGCGAAGAACAAACAGAAGAACTGAGCTGCTGGTCACAGCACCCGAAGCCTTGCAACTTCCAGTTACGAGTGGTAACGTGTTTTCCTTATTGGCAAACCCCTCTGCGGGGAGTGTCTGCACATGCAACTGAACGCAGCCCGACCCTGTTGCTGGTCTGCCTGCTCTTACAATCCACACGACCGCGTTTCCCACTGGAAATGGGCGTCTTAGAACCTGCCCTGGGCTCACCTAACCCCGGGGACCCGAGAGTGGCCCAAGCTTGGCCACAGCGGCCCGAAGCCAGAGTTTCCTCACTCAGGGCATGTGTGTGGACAGTAAACTGATCCATGACTCCAGGCCTGGATGTTCCTTGTAGGTTCTGGTCCCTCACCCGGGGCATGCTGACCAGCAGCCCATTTTGGGGGACTGTAGGGGGCACCCTGGCTCTAAAGTTTATTTCCATTCACCTGTCCAGCCGCCAGGAAGTCAAACTTCTGTCCTAAGAATGCCTGAAGCTCCCAAGGGTGGCTCCTCAGGTGGGAGCTGCTCTCAGCATGCCCTGCCCTCACAGGGGCCAGTGGAGAGCTCTCTCACAATGCTTCCTCTGCGCTCCACCCTGCTCCTGGCCGGCTTCCCGTCCTGGTCTGAGCCCTGCACTGAGCTTCACTCTTTCTTCAGATGACAAGCGGAGCACTTCTGTGTGGGCCTGTCTTGTTGTGCTGGGACTTTTCATTCTTTAAATTGCTGGACTATGTGCCTGTTTCTAGGTGAGCTTGTCTTTCACATTCTCCATTTACTTGATGCCATTCTTACCGAACAACCACTCTCTAAGACTGATTTGAACACTTGCATTTTGGATTTTCACATCCTTTCCTCCTTTACAGACTGAATTTCTATTTTACTCAGAATGTATGGAGAAACAAAGGGGTATCTTAGTAGAAGGAGACCTTTCCCAGGAAGGAAGATGGAAGACGGAAGACGAAGGGTTCCTCTGAGATATACATGGCTCTCCTGAGACCAATTAGGAGGCCTTCGGACGGCCTGGCCCACACTCTGAACCTGGGAGATGGTAAAGCTGCAGCCCTGGTGCCCAGTGGGCTAATGGCAGAGCCCCAGTCGGATGGGACCCAGGGTGTCAGGGTGGCCGGCGGTGAAGGTGGCAGGGTACTCTACCTGAAGAAGCCCTTGCATCCTTCACACGTCATGACATTGAAGTGATAACCAGTGGCCTTGTCCCCACATACACGGCAGATGTGGGGCTCCCCTTTCCCCTCCTCGCCATTGACGGCGGGTTTTCCAGGAGTGGAGTCTGCTTCTCGGCAGTGCTCAAGGTCATTGTGGTTCCAGCTTTCTTCAGGTCTCACCTCCAGGTTGGCTTCCGGCCCACTGGGACTAGGAGTAAAACAGCCTCAGGTCAGTAAAGGGCTGGACGGGAATGTGCTAAGGCTGTCCCCACTGGGGACCCAAGAGCTGACCTGTCATGGGAGAAAGGGGGTGGGGTGGAGTTGCTATAAAGAGAGATGTAACCATCTACAAAAGCTGGAAGTCATTTCCATGGCAGAAATCCAGGGCCTACCGAAAAACCTCCAACTACTCAGAGTCACAGAGAGTGTTCCACAAGCAAAGACTGTCACAGGAAGGGACATTTTATACACAAGGCATTGTTTCAGAGTGCACATTGGAGGAAAACAACCTGCCTTCCGTTTTCAGCTTTCTTCAGGAGCCACTAGGAATAGCAGGACCTGGGGCTATGGAGATGGTTGGCAGACATTCTGCACGTAAATGATCAACTGTGGACAAAGGAAAAGTGAGATGACAATAAATATAAAAGCCGGTCCCTAGAAGGGAAGCGGTACATAATTACAACAAGATGTGTGAATCATAGAAGCTCAGTAGATGGCACACACCAAGAAGATAAAGAAATGTCTCTAGCCCAGCTAGCATAGCGCAGTGGTTGAGTGTAGATCTATGAACCAGGAGATCATGGTTTGATTCCCAGTCAAGGCACATGCCCGAGTTGTGGATTGGATCCCCAGTGTGGTGCATGCAGGAGGCAGCCCATCAATGATTCTCTCTCATCATTGATGTTTCTATCTCTCTATCCCTCTATGAAATCAATTATCTATCTATCTATCTTTTTTTTTTTAAATGTCTCTAAAGGGACTGAAGAGAGACATCTACTTAAACTGTGTCTGATTAAACATTTCCCAGTTCCTTAATGAGGAGGCACTAGAATAAATGACAGAATCCCACTTCCTGATACTGGAATGACTTTTACTTGGTTTCACCTATAAGTTTTCTGTTAACACAACTTCCATGGTCCATTCTCTCATATTACGAAACCCTAGGTAGAGAACTCTGACATATTCTCCAAAGATGGTCCCAAATAAACCTCATGTACTGAGCCCCATCCTCATGCAGTCCCCTCCCAGGATGAGTCTGGATGGTCTTGCACTTGCTTGAAGCAATAGAATGTGAGGAAGTGATACTGGGTCAGTCCTGAGCCTGAATCATAACAAGGCCTGGGGCTTCTGCTTCTCCCCCTTGGGGAGCCTGACATCACCATGTGAGAATGTCTGGCTACCCTGCTGGGGGGACCATGCAATGAGGCTATGTGGGGAGAGAGAGAGCCCTGAAATGACACACATGAGAGAGACCCAGCTGCTCCAGGCTTCCAGCCACATTCCTCATGCTCAGCACGTGTAAGGGAGCCCTCTGGGACAGCCTAGCCCAGGGAAGCATCCACCTGCTGCCATGCAAAGCAGAAGAACTCCCAGCCGTGCCCTGTCAACACACAGAATTGTGAAGAAAATAAAATGGTAGCAGTAATAGTGTGATGGGTTAAATGTAACTTTGCTCTCTAGCCTGCTTTAGTTTACTTGAATAATGAGGAAAATACACTTAGCTGTCTGACCTTGTAGGCCAGAGACTAGATATACCCATACTCTCATGCCATGCCAGATGTATTTTTTAATTGAATAGAACTGTGTTGTTTTCAAGGCCACCAGCAAGATAACCAATAACGAGTTAAAAGTCAGTGGGAAATTTTCAAATCTGTTTTCCCAGCTGAGCCCCAGTTACAGTTCTCTGTAAACTGACAAGATATCAAGTCAAGGCCCTGGTTATATTGGTGGTTTCTGTGAATAAAAGCTTGCTTAGCACCAAGGTTGGGACTGTTAGAGGCGAAGGGCTCCCTGTGTGGAGGTGCCTTTGTGGTCCGCTGGCCAGCGCAATTAAATCCTCGCTTGCTGCTTAAGACCTAATTAGAGTCGGTGGTCTTACTTTCACAAATGTTGGTCCACAGCAATAATCCAGTAAGTTTTGGGGAGGCTTGCTGCATGGCAAGAAATAATGGCAACAGATGGGGTTCAGTTAGAAATAGATCTGAACTGGGATGGGGGATGCCAACTGGCATCCCCAATTCTGATCCTGTTCCAGGCTTACATCAGTCCTCCTTTTAGAACGGTGCCCGGTGGGCAGGAAAATGGCAGTGACTAGGTGACTGGTGTGTGCCAGCCAGGTCTAGACTCTCTTTTGTATGAATTTTGTGACCAGTTCGTCTGTGCTGACCTGAGGCAATGCCTACCCTCGCTGTGCTGGGTGGCAGCTGGACACTGGGAAACCATGGGAGCAGGTTCTCTCCTGGAGCCCCCCGAAGGACCCAGCCTGGCAAAGCTCCGGTTTTAGCCCACGGACACTGGCTTTGGACTACAAACATCCAGAACTGCAAGACACTGAATTTTGTATTGCTTAAGCCACCGAGTGTGTGGTATGATTTTGTAAATAACGTATAAAGAACGGGTAGATAAAATATTTCCTCTTGCATTGTTGATCAGAAATTTACTTTTTAGCCCAGCTGGTATTGCTCAATGGTTAAGCTTTTACCCATGAACCAGGAGGTCCCAGTTCCATTCCTGGTCCGGTCACATGCCCGGGTTTCAGGCTCAAACCCTAGTAGGGCGCGTGCAGGAGGCAGCCGATCGATGATGCTTCTTCCATCATTGATGTTTCTCCCCCCACCTCTCTGTCTCTTGCTTTCACTCTCCCTTCCTCTCTCTGAAATCAATAAAAGTATATTTTTAAACATTTTTGCTTTTTATTGTGATAATGGAGAAAAGTTTCATCTTCACAATTGTTGAAGATTGTTGTCAAACAAGCACACCTCTACCAAGATTCTGTCACATGAGTCTTCTTATCTGGAAGAATGTTCCGGAGAATGAGTTCTGGCTCCAAACATTTCAAACTTCATTCCCCTCCTTCAGCCTGACACCTCAGGGTGTGCTGATGCCGTGAGGCACCTCGAGCCCCGCGTCTCCCTGTTATGACGGTTGTGGAGCGGGCCATCCAGGAGCCCGTTCTGGGTGGCTGGCAGGAATGAGCTCTACATGCAAATAACTGCAAGCACACGGAAACACACAAGCTAAATTTACCTCCAGCTCAGCTGCCTTTAGCCTGATGCCCAGCTGCCCATGGCCATCCCACCACAAGTTGACAGCGGAGGTAAAAATTAAAGCCCACTGTGGTTAACTATTGTACTTTTTAATCCTATCTAATAAAAGAGTAATATGCAAATTGACCATCACAAGATGGCTTCCCCCATGTTGTCAAAGATGGCTGCCACAAGATGACCAGAAAGGGAGGGCAATTGGGGAGGACCTAGGACTGCAAGGGAGGGCAGTTGGGGGGAACCCAGGCCTGCAGGGGATGGCAGTTGGGAGGTACTCAGGCCTCCAAGAGAAGACAGTTGGGGGGACCCAGGCCTGCAGGGGAAGGCAGTTGTGGGGGACGCAGGCCTGCAGGGGAGGGCAGTTGGGGGGGACCATCCTGGCAAGGGGAGGACAGTTAGGGGCAATCAGGCCAGCACAGGAGCAGTTAGGCATTGACCAGGCTGGTTAGGGGCAATCAGCAGGTGAGAGGTCAGGAGCCAGCAGTCCTGGATTGTGAAAGGGATGTCCAACTGCCCATTTAGGCCCGATCCCACAGTGGGATTTGGCCTATATAGGCAGTCAGACATCCTCAAGGGGTCCCAGATTGGAAAGGGTGCAGGTTGGGCTGAGGGACACCACCCCCACCCCCCACTCCCACTCCATGCACAAATTTCATGCACCAGGCCTCTAGTATTTTATAAAAGCAAATGACCCTAGGAAGGAGCCTGTGTGAGAGGCCCAGAGCCTCGGCTTCATTTGTGTAAATCCATCTCTGCCCAGGTTCTGTTGTGCTTATTCACTCAGCCACATGAGCCGCTGGAATCTCCAGGGGAGATGCCCAATCAGACCAGCAGCACAGCCTTTCCTGCTCAGCCTCCTCTGTGTTGTTTGGTTGTTGATGTCAGGCCCAAATGCCTATGAAAGTGGCAAAGCAAGAAGTCTCCAGAGAGGCCCTCCCGCTGATCTGCAGGGCAGGATTGTTGGCCCTGCCCTTAACCTTGTGCTGCCATTGACCCTGCCCTGCCTCTTGGCCACACTGGTAACTCTGTGTTCGTGACTAAGTGGCAAGGATTGAACCTACTCTTCCCTCTGGCAGCTCTGAAGAGAGAAGAGTGAACTTTGGCCAGAAGAGAATAAGAGTTAAAGTGAGATCTGGGGTTTTGAAAAGATATCCATCAAATAGGCATTTATTTTTAGCACAGGAATGAAAGAAAGCTTTTGATAGAAAAAGGAATTTATCCCTCACCATGGTATCTTATCTAATAAAAGAGTAATATTAAAATTGACCATTTCTTTGGGATGCCTAAGCCATGCCCACCAGCCAATCAGAGCATCTATATGCAAATTAACCCAGCCATGATGGAGGCTGGCACTCACAGAGCTGAGTAAACAGGCCACTTCCGTTGCAGCAGGAGTAAACTGTTTGCCGGCCGGCTGGGCCCCTCTGTGCTCCAGGCAACAACATATTTGCAACATTGTCTCAATTATAGAAGCCACGAGCTGAAGCAGACAGGAGGCTCTGTTAACCTGCCTAGGCCTTGGCTTAAAGGAACAGTGTATCAATTATAGAAGATAAATAAACCCCAGAAACCTGCTTCCAGCCAGCCTTCCTGGGACATTGGGTCAATGGGAGCTGTGGGCAGCCTGAAAGCTTGAAGACGCCCCTCAGCCCATCACCCAGGCTGGCCACACCCCAATGGGGTGAGGGATCCCACTTGGGGGCTTGGCCAGACTGCAAACAGCCATCAGCTCCTCACCTAGGCTGGCCAGGTACCCCAGTAGGGATCCAAAACCTGAAGGAATTGTGGGCAGCCTGAAAGCCTGAAAATGGCCCTCAGGCCAGCATCCAGGCTGGCCACACCCCATTGGGGTGAGGGACCCCACTGGGGGGCTTGGCCAGCCTGCAAACAGCCATCAGACCCTGGCCAGGCTGGCCAGGCACGCCAGCAGGTGGATATCCCCAGAGGGTTCCCAGACTGCAAGAGGGCACAGGTCGGGCTGAGGGACCTCCTGAGTGCACAAATTTTTGTGCACCGGGCCCCTAGTAGAGATATAAAGAGAACGGAGATCAGCTGCACAACAACGTAAGTATACAAAACATTACTGAATCGTACACTTAAAATGGTTACGTGTACAATGTTTGTGCTACTTTACCATGATTTAAAAAATAACATCACTTGTCTAATATAATAAAAGAGTAATATGCAAATTGACCATTACCCGAGACACCTAAGCCACGCCCACCAGCCAAGCCACGCCTCCCAGCCAACCAGAGCAGCTGTATGCAAATTAGCCCAGCCAAGATGGAGGCCGGCAGCTATGGAGCTAGAGCAAACCAGGGGATTCTGTTGCAACTGCCTGCCTAGGCTGACTGAGCCTCTGCTCACGGCCATGCCCACCAGCCAATCAGAGTGGCTGTATGCAAATTAACCCAGCCAAGATGGAGGCCAGCAGCTATGGAGCTAGAGCAAACCAGAGGCTTCTGTTGCAATTGCCTGCCTAGGCTGGCTGAGCCTCTGCTCACAGCCATGCCCACCAGCCAGGCCATGCCTCCCAGCCAATCAGAGTGGCTGTATGCAAATTAACCCAGCCAAGATGGAGGCTGGCAGGGCGGCTCTGCACTGGGAGCCTCTGTGGCCGGCATAGCTGTGCCAGTGTGTCAGCTCAGTGGGGGGTGTCTGGCCTGGGGCCTCCTCAGGGCATCCAGGAGCGCCCGTCCCAGGTCCACTGCCTGTCTCCACCCCCCAGGAGGCCTCCACCAGGGCATGTGGGAGTGCGGGGGCCTCTGCGGGGCATGCAGGAGCAGCCATCCTGGGTCTGCTGCCTGGCTTTGCCCCCGGGGGCCTCCTTGGGGCGTCCAGGAGTGCCCATCCTGGTTCAGCTGCCTGGCTCTGCCCTGGGGACCTCCTCGGGGGCATGTGGGAGCACCTGTCCAGGGTCCGCTACCTTCATCTGCCCCCCAGGGGCCTCCACAGGGTGTGCGGGAGCATCTGCTGCACAGTGCAGAGAATCTGAAGCCAGTCCACTGCCCGGCTCCACCCCGGGTGTGTTTGCTCAGCAGCAGGGCCCCACCGAGGGATCCTGCACCAGTGTCTGCCCCTGGCTCGCCACCCAGCTCTGCACCACGTGTGTCCCCTCAGTGGTGGGGGCCCACCAGGCGTGTGCGATCGTGGGCCCTCCGGTGGGAAACATCCAGGCCTGCACTCACCAGCGTTCCTACCCCCCAGTGCACGAACTCTGAAGGGGCTGTGGGCAGCCTGAAAATGGCCCTCAGCCCCTCAACCAGGCTGGCCAGGCATGCCAGCAGGTGGACATCCCCCCCCCTGAGGTGTCCCAGACTGCAAGAGGGCATAGGCCAGGCTGAGGGACCCCCACCCCCCGAGTGCACAAATTTTTGTGCACCGGGCCCCTAGTAACTAAATAAATGTTGATCGAGTATTTAAAGAATATTAAAAGGGAAGCTGAAGTGTTAGTTCTGTGAGTGCTCACATGTCTCTGCCTGGCCTGACCCAGGAAGTCTCACACCCATAGAGGAGGGCGGGACATGGAGCCCAGAGAGCCTCAAGGAAGCAGGAGCTCAAGGCAGAGAAGGAGTGGACAGGAAATCAGCAACAGCAGTGAGAAGCACTTCTGTGAGGAGTAACCCAGTGACCAGGCCAGGTAAGCTGCATTTTACCCCACTTGACCTCAGTTTTTAGCCACAGTTGAATACCCATGAGGCTGTGCACGTGGCGGTGGTTGACTCTTGCCTTCCTTCTCCTGTGTCTGCTTCAGAATCTCCACGGCTGTGGGATACCCAGAGCTGCTTACAGCCGGAGACAGGGATTCTCCAACTTGATTGTGCATCCAAGTTGGACTGCACATTGCAGTCCCTAGGTCTGGGCTGGGCCTGAACTCCCACCTTTCCAACAGGTTCTGACGCTGTGGTCTGGAGGGCCCACTTGGAATATCAAGGATCTGGGAATCCAGCTACCCGTCAGGGAATCGGCCACACCCAAAAAGGCTGTGAGGGAGTTAACCAAGTGCGGGCAGAGGATATGGTCACAGAAAAATCTTGAGGATCCAGGAAATAAAGTGATCACACAGGCTAGCATCACAAACTGTTGTTGAAAGTCAATATACAGAGACAGCAAGATGGCGGCATAAGGTAAACACCGTAAATGCAACCGTGCTCAGCTATTTCAGAATAACCACGAAAAGAAAACATGGACACCACTCACACCCACAGGAAGGCTTGCTGAGTGAATATTCTAAAACTAGAAAGAAAATGAGACTCAGAGGAGTGGCGAAAGCAAAGTACAGAGGTATGGAGGCACGCACACAGGGCTCAGGGAGAGGGCTGGCGCCGGAGGATGCGGTTCTTTTCCAAACCAGAGAAAGCCACAAGCTCCCAGCGGCTCTGAACTCCAGTTCCAGGCAATTTTCTGAGGACCCAGACGCACACCTGGAGAAGGGGGACTGACTGGCACTGGGAGGAAATCCAAAGCAGATTTCTCTTAGCGTTGCTTGTAGCAATTACCATGGGACACAGAGACCCAGTGTCTCTTAGCGCAGGGCTGAGAATCGGCCATAGCTATTTTCGACGCCCTGCAGACTCCCCAAGGCCCCGCCCCTCCCAAGCTGCGTCAGAGGCTTTTGCATATAAAAGGCTGAGTAGCCTAAGGCAAAGGCTAAATCAACACCTCCTTAATGATACAAGAGCCAGCCTCACCCAGTGGCCAGAGTGGGACCATCCTAAATAAAACTCAGATCCACAAGGAACACACTCGGGGCAGACACGCAGTGAGCACAAAAGCCCCACTGAAACAACTCTTGCCCCATAAGGGTGTCTCCAGCACAGAAGTTCTCCCACTGTAGACACAGCTGACTCTCATAACCAAGTGACTTAGAGGTTAATTCCTCTCAGTGATCACCTAACTCAGAAAGGGAAGCAGCCAAAATGCGGAGACAAAGAAACAGATCACAAATGACAGAAATGGAGGAAAGAAAAAGACAAGATATAGAGTTCAAAACCACAGTTATTAGGTTTTTCAAGAATTTTCTAAAGACTGCTGATAAATTTAGTGAGACCCTCGAGCATATGAAAAAGGACCAGCTAGAAATTAAGCATACACTGACTGAAATAAAGAATAATATACAGAGATGCAACAGCAGACGAGAGGATCGCAAAAATCAAGTCAAAGATATGAAATATGAAGAAGCAAAACACACCCAGCCGGAAAAGCCAAAAGAAAAAAGAAAAAGGATCAGAAAGTATGAAGATAGTGTAAGGAGTCTCTGGGACAACTTCAAGCGTACCAACATCAGAATTATAGGGGTACCAGAAGAAGAGAAAGAGCAAGATATTGAAAATCTATTTGAAGAAATAATGACAGAAAACTTCCCCCACATGGTGAGAGAAATAGACTTCCAAATCCAGGAAGCGCAGAGAATCCCAAACAAAAGGAACCCAAGAAGGACCACACTAAGACACATAATAATTAAAATGCCAAGGGCAAAAGACAAGGAGAGAATCTTAAAAGCTGCAAGAGAAAAGCAGTTAGTTACCTACAAGGAAGCACCCATACGACTTTCAGCTGATTTCTCAACAGAAACTTTTCAGGCCAGAAGGGAGTGGCAAGAAATATTCAAAGTGATGGATAGCAAGAACCTATAGCCAAAATTACTTTACTCAGCAAAGCTATCATTCAGAATTGAAGGTCAGAAAAAGAGCTTCACAGACAAGAAAAAGCTAGAAGAGTTCATCACCACCCAACCAGTATTATATGAAATGCTGAAAGGTATCCTTTGAGAATGAGGAAGAAGAAAAAGGAAAGTAAAAATTATGAACAACAAATATATTATCTATCAGCAAGTGAATTTAAGAATCAAGTGAATAAAAAATCTGATGAACAGAATAAACTGTTGAACAGAATAGAATCAGAGGCATAGAAAGGGAGTGGACTGACAGTTTTGGGGGGTTAAGGGTATTAGGGGTGCGTGAAGAGAATGGACAATAGTTTTACACCTATGTATGAGGACAGTGAGGGGGCAAGGACAGAAGGTGGGGTGGGAAATGGGAGGAGGGGAGCTATGGGGGAAAAAAGAGGAACAACTGTAATAATCTGAACAATAAAGATAAATTTAAAAAAAAAAAGAAAGTCAATATACACCTGGGGGTGACAGAGACAGCCCTTCCCAGGAAAGGAGTGTGCGGGGGAGATGCAGGTAACATTTGATTCTCAAATGGATCAAATCAAAAGGCTTTAGACCCAGGTCACCGAGATTAGGGGAAGGAGAGAGTGGGCAATTTGGAGTTGAAGCAACAAAGGGTCTAAGTGAAAGGGGGAAAATGGTAGAAAAATAATGATTTTAGTGCTAGAAACTATTGGAAATAGCAGGATTATAAAATGTGCCCACATATGTTTTGTATATGCCTTATGAGTATATACATAATATGCATATATCTATACACATATCCATACATATGAATGTGCGTGTAGCAGAACTTCTTTATATGTATAATAAAATACATATATCAGAGGATAAAGAGGAAGCAAAGCAGGTAAAGGGGAATTACATACGAATTGAATTTCTAGAAGTCAACAGTGAAGCTTATAAAACTGTTGACTTTGTTTAATGAAGAAAGAAGCTTGGTTAATTCATTAACTCGCATTACACAGGTTTTGATGTTTACAAAATGATTTTAAAATCATCATTTCCTTGTGAGCTGCCTGCGAGGTCATCAGAGCAGGCCTATCTCTAGAGCTGAGCAGGGCGGGGCAGGTCTGATTTTCCCTTTCACACATGAAGAAACTGGGGCTTTGATGTGTGTCCGCATCAGGAAGGCTCTAAGTGATAGAACATCTTTTCTTTTTCCTTTATTGTGAGTCTTCCTATTGTGCATATCCCATGTCAATTAAATTTTCTGTCACAAAACTCATGGGGATAAGATGAGGTCATATATTTAAAAATTTTTTTTGAAGTGGGTCAAATATTGTGAGCAAAAGTCTCCCCCTCCTTGGTCCTGGCTGGGAAAGACCCAGAGGGGACTGGGAGAGCAGGAGTCACAATGTATGAATCCAAGAGCGGCCAGCTGTTACCTTCGGGTGGCCATAAAGGAAAGTTGGCCTTTGTGTTTTCCCAGGACACAGTCATCAGTTCCAAGAGGTCAGAAAGTTCATTCCTCGACTGGATCAGGGTTGAGAGCTAGGGTCAGCCCAATTCAAAGTACACCCTGTGCCCTCTCCCAATATTTAACTGGGTACACTGACCTCTGGCTGAACTCCCTGTCTCCCACATGCCTGTGTAGTGCTCTTACTGCCTATGGCTCTGTAGTTGGACTCCTTGTTTGGAATTCATAGAGACCCAGAAGGATTTGTTTCATATACTACATAAGGGGTTTAAATATGTACCTTCATCTTAATTTTCAGTTGGATATTTAATTTGTTACTTCAGTGTTTCACAGACGTTCAGGAGGTATGAGAAATGGATGAGCTTTTCATTCTTATAAGGAGTACATCCTAAGTTATAATTTTATAAAGCTATTACCTAATAATAATAGTTTAGTCAGCTTTGTTTTGTCTATCATAGCCTATATAATAAAAGCATAATATACAAATTGACAGAACGGCCAAACAGTGGAATGACTACCCGGATGACCATCTGGATGACCATCCGGGGCCTCGCTATGACACTCACTGGTGCTAGACCAGCCACGGTGGGTGCAATGTGATTAGCTGGGGACCTTGCCATTGCCCCATGATCACTCCACAGAAGGAGGCCCAGGCCACTGGCCAGCAAGGTGTTCAATTGGGGGGCTCCATGATTGCCCCAAAGAGGGAGGCCCAGGCCACCAACCAGCAGGCTGTGGCAAGTGAATGGGGCCTCTCCCTGCAAAAGAAGTCCAGGTTCCAGGTGCCAGTGGCCAGAGGGAAACCCAGGTCCTGGGTGCCAGAGGGAAGCCGGTGCCAGCAGCTGGGGGAAGGAAGGCCTACTCTTGCACAAATTTGTGCATAGGGCCTCTAGTTTATTCCATAAGAGAGGAATAGCTTGAGACTAGGATAAGGTGACCAGACGTCCCGCTTTTGGCGGCACAGTCCCAATTTTTAACAATTTGTTCCGCATCCTGTGGCGTTTTTAAAAAGTCTTGATTTTTGGAAAGAATGCACGACAAGCTAGGGAATGGCAGGAGAACAGGAAGGGAATATACGGTTTTTGGCGGCCAAGCGGTCAATGGTGTCCCACTTTACCAATGTTAAAATCTGGTCACCTTAGACTTGGAGTTGCAAACTTTTTCTCTATAGGGCCAAATAGTTAATATTTTGTGTTTTAGTAGCTTCACTGTCTCTTTTGCAGTTCTGCTGTTGTAGAGCAAAAGCAACTATAAATAATACATAATGAGTGAGCAATAAAACTTGATTTATAAAAACAGCTAGTGGACTGGATTTGGCCTGTGAACCATAGTTTGCAACTTTTCATTTAGACTGTTTATTATATAATTAAAGTTTTCTTAAGAATAGGCCTTCCATCCCTGGCTGCTGGCATGGGCTTCCCTTGGGCATCCAGGACCCAGGCCTTTGCTCTGGCTGCCACCTTCCGACTTTGCTCTGGGCTGGAGCCGCCTCCCGCCTGCTCCGGCCAACTCCGTGGCCGCTGATCAAAGGCCGGCCCTTGGCAGCTGGCTGGGACTTGCGGGAGGCTTGGCTTCCTTTGTCTCTGGGGAACCGAAGGAAGCCAAGCATCCCACCCAAAGGAAGCCAAGAGTCTCATCCACTCCACCAGTCTGTGGCTTCAGCTGGTACTGCCATCTTTGTCATGGAGTAATGTTTAGTTTGCATATTACCCTTTTATTAGTATAGATATTTTTACTTATTTTATCTTTATCTTATTACTAGAGGCTCAGTGCATGAAATTCATGCGCAAGGGGTGGGGAGTGTCCCTCAGCCCAGCCTGCACCCTCTCCAATCTGGGACCCCTCAAGGAATGTCCGACTGCCCATTCAGGCCTGATCCCTGTCAGGCAGTCAGTCATTTCTCTCACAATCCAGGACTGCTGCCTCCCAACCACTCATCTGTCTACCTGCCTGATTGCCCCTAACCACTCCCCTGCCAGCCTGATCAATGCCTAACTGCTCCCCTGCTGGTCCAATTGCCCCTAACTGCCCTCCCTTGTCATCTGGGTCACCCCTAACTGCCCTCCCCTGCAGGCCTGGTTGCCCCCAACTGCCCTCCCCAGCTGGCCTGGTCACCCCTAACTGCCCTCTTCTGCTGGCCTGGTCACCTCTAACTGCCCTCCCCTGCAGACTTGATTGCCCCCAACTGCCCTCCCTTTCAGACCAGGTCCCTCCCAATTGCCCTCCACTGCTGGCCATCTTATGGTGGCCATCTTGTGTCCACATGGGGGAAGCCAGCTTTGACTATACGGGGACGGCCATATTGTGTGTTGGAGTGATGGTCAATTTGCATATTACTCTTTTATTAGATAGGATATGTATTTATATCATGGTATTAGTACTTGCTATATAACTAAAACATTGTAAGTAAAAATTTTGGTGTATGGAAAATTATCTTTCCTATTAACTAATTAAATAAGTACTAGCCTCTGAGGCCTTGCTCAGAATATATATATATATATATATATATATATATATATATATATATATATATTTGTTGTTTTTTTTTAATTCATTTCAGAGAGGAAGGGAGAGGGACAGAAACACCAATGATGAGAGAGAATCATTGACTGGCTGTAGAGGGGCAAGCCTGAAACCCAGGCATGTGCACTGACCAGGAAATGAACTGTGACCTCCTGGCTCATAAGTTGACAGATGCTCAACCACTGAGCCACACTGGCTGGTCCTTGCTCAGAATATTTTAGAGTCTGGTCATATCATTAGAGACCAAACGCCCACTCCAATGGGACCTCTTGTTGGTGACCATTGGCCTTCCCAACAGCAGAGGGCATGACTCTCCGTGTGGGAGGGGACAGTCTTGCCACAGGTGACCCACTGAGTCAAGGTCCAGTGACCTCAGAGGTGACTCCTCAGCATCCAATGCAGAGATGGCTGAAAGCAAGGCATCTGGGCACAGCCTGTCACAGGCTGGGCTGTGACGTGGGGAGAAGAAGGACTCGGGGGAGCTGAGCACAAGTAGGAGAGGCTCGGATCAGTGGCACGAGGTGCTCCTCCTCAAAGCTCGCTGGTCCAAACCACCTCTGCCCCCGGATGCAGCAGAGCTTCTGAGGGTCCCCTCGCTGAGGTGAGAGGCCTGCACTTGTCACGCTGCTATAACTCAGTGCTGGCTCCAGAACTGCCCACGGAAACCCGGAGGAGCCAGGGCTGAGGGGTTCCCAGCTCCAGTCTCAGCGGGTTCTCTGGGTCAGGAGATTCCAACTCCGCAACATCAAGGGGCTGACTGTACGAGTCGCTCCCAGCAGCTCCCGCTCGGAGGTGGCCACCTGCACTCTTTCTCTAGGAGGCCAACGCAGAATCAGGGCGCCTTGTTAATGGGACTCCGTAGTAAGTGACTGTCCTCATGGCCCCTTGCATCCTGTGGACAGCAGCAGGGCCACTGGGATGCTGGCCTCCAACAAGATACATTTGTGTCCCCACACTTCTTTTGCATGGAGGGGAGTTGGTGGGCAGCGGGGGAGGGGCAGGGGGACAGCAAACAGGAAGAAGCAAAAACCATACCTGCTTGGTGGTAACTTCTTCGCTCTGACTTCTCCTGTGGGGTCCACTTTGAATAATCAGGAACAAGGATCAATCAGAACCTCAAGACCCCCATTAGCTTAGTCCTTGGCTTTCTGCAAGTGAGACTTCCCTGGCAGGGAGAGCCTGCGGCTCTGGTTCCAGTGAAGTCGGGCAGTGCGTCCTTGCCCTCGCCCCAGTCACAGGCTGTATTCCCCAGGATGTGAGCCAATCTCGTCTCTCACCTACGTTTCAGTGCAGGTCAGATGTGGCTCCAAGTGGACCCCGTTTGGCACTCCCAAGTCCCAAGTCCAGCGCTCCAACCAGCAAAGGAACAGATTACCGTATTCACTCTCATTGTGTGCACGCACCTTTTTCTCTTCTGGGTCTTCACTGTGAAACACAGGAGAAGGATGGGAAGGTTGCTAGTATCTGCTTTGTCTAATTAGTTCTGAGCAAATTTTGTGCTTCCAAGAGTCTCTTAACTTTAGCCACTGTGGCAGAATTATTTTAAACTTCCATCTCCTAGCCATTTTTCCTTCCTTTAAGCCACCTTCCCAGATAGTGTTATTGACCTGAAAGTTAGCAGAGTATTGGATTCTGCTGGTGCCAGTGGGGCCACATGGGTAGGAGAGAGACAGGAAAGAAGGAAAGAGAGAGTGAGGTGAGGGGATTGAGCACAGTTCGCCTGTGGCTCTCCTGCAGGACAGCTGACAGCTACCTGGCCAGGAGCAGGGAGAGTGGACCCAGGGCAATATCGAAGGGCTCTTCCCTTCTCCGAGTGCCAGAAAACCCTCCCTTCCTCCCAACCCTCCACCCCCACCCCCCATCTCTTAGCCTGATCCATCCTGCTCTCTGCCAGCTGATGATGGCCGTTTTACCTCCTGGGGAAAAAGATAGACAAAAGACAAAAACTGATAGTTTTCCCAAAAATTATCACAGAACCTTCCATGTGAAAATTTGGACTTCCTTACACTTATTTCCTGATTTCAATTGTTTTTATTTTGAATTGTATATTTTAATCCAGCCCTTCTGATAACAGCAGGACTACCGAAGTATGTTTTCTTGTTTTGTTTTGTTTTGTAATTAAATTTTTCTTCTTTTCCACTCAATTTGCCCCTCCCTCGGGGTGGGGAATTTGAGTCTCATGTTTTCTAGGGGGGCAGCGTTTCTCAAGTGGTCACTTGCTGGCCCTTCCCAACCGGATGCAGGAAATTAGATGGCTGTGCAGCTCACTGCCAGCAGCAGGGGCTGAGACCCCTGGTCATGGGCCTCCTTCTTTTCAGCAAGTTTCTGACTGTCCACAGGGGATTCTGCGAGGGCCGGGTGGCACTCGACTGTAAATCCCCTTGGTTGGGAGATTGGTTTGGGCCTTGGGCAGAGAGGATCCAGAATAAGTGAAATATTGGAGTTGGGTCCCGGTGGAAACAGCCTGTTGGTGCCCGGGGGGATTATATGCTGGGGTTGGTGGCACCTCTGAGGCCCTCAAAGCTATGCCCATGACCACAGCCACAGGGGTTGGGAAGGCTGAAAAGGGTTAGAAACTCACTTAGGAAACTTATTTCCACGATTAAAAGTAGGCCTCTCTGGGCGCACAGAGGGTTTTTAGGGCAGGGAAAAAAATACTCTTGTATGATACTCTAGTGGCAGCTTCATGCCATTACACATTTATGTAAGCCCATGGAAGGTACACCAACAGGGAACCCTAATGTAAACTGTAAACTTTGGGTAATTAGTATGTGTCAACGTGGGCTCATCAACTGTAACAAATGCACCGCCCTGGTGGGGGGTGTAGATAAAGAGGAGGCTGTGTGTGTGTGTGGGGGGGGGGGTGGCAGGGAGGATATGGGGACTGTATCTTCCCTCGATTTTGCTGTGAACCGAAGACTGCTCTAAAAAATATAAAATCTTAAAAATAGAAGTAGGCCTTTTTGTAGAGACAGGCATTTCTGTGTCCAGAAAAACAGGCAAGATCCCAGCTCAGGGAGGGCAGCTCGCCAGAGTCCTTGGGTCATGGATACAACACGCAGCTTTCGCCCTCTCTCAAATCTCTCCTGGCTCACACGAGCCGAGCCTTATTTCTCTTATAAAAATGGTGAATTATTTACCCCAGAAACAGGGAACAGAGAACAGGTTATAAAATCACTAAGGCAGCCCTGACTGGTTTGGCTCAGTGGATAGAGCGTCGGCCTGCGGACTGAAGGGTCCCAGGTTCAATTCTGGTCAAGGGCATGTAACTTGGTTGCGGGCACATCCCAGTAAGAGGTGTGCAAGAGGCAGTTGATCGATGTTTCTCTCTCATCGCTGTTTCTAACTCTCTATCCTTCTCCCTTCCTCTCTGTAAAAAATCAATAAAATCTATTTTTTTTGAAATCACTAAGGCAGAGAAACTCTTCTCAGATTTTTGGAGGGATCTCTGGGTCTGTTGTGAGGTTCATGGACCAGACGGCAGGAGAAAGGTTATAAGACCGCCTGGCCTCTTCGGTCCCTACATGCAGTTTTAAGGTCAGGCCTGGCTCTCAGCTCAGAAAATACACTGTAGTTATAAGGAGAGCTTATCAATGCCCCAGACAACGGGCTGAGTCAACCTCAAGCACAGCTGGGAAGTTGTCATTTGCAGCCACTAGGGTATTGAACTCCTAAGCCACTCATAGGAGAAAAGCAGATCTGAAAAACCCAAGGAGTTTCCTTAGTGTGTTCATGTGATGTTTACCTCCCTCCAGGAATATTTGTATTTTAAAAGAACTGAGAGTCAACTAAAGGATGATGTGCTAACCATGTAAAATCAGGTTAAGCCTAAGAAAAATAGGTGTTTACCAGCCAGTCAAATAGTCCTCAAAAATCTCTTAGGATTCCTTTGCCAGGGCGAGATGTCAGGTGAGGTTCGGTCTGGGAAGCAATCTTGGAAGAACCCATGCGCTGTGGTCCTTGGGTGCAGGCAGCAGAAGGTGCCAGAGACTAGGAACAGGACCCTTCTCTTTGAAAGGGGGCCCATTTTATCACAAGTTGGAATCAGTGACAAGACTTTAACAGTGATAGCTTTACTCCACAATATTATATAGGAAATTTTGAATAAAATGTTAATTTAGGGGTCAGATGAAGAATACCTCCAGTCCATGAGATGGATAATCTCTTGCAAAAATTGTGCTTATTCCATGAATAACAAGCAAACACTAATTATATTTAAGACAATTGAAGTTGCTTAGCCAGTCAGCCTCAGTCAAGTGGTTGCTTAGAACTTTTTTCTCTGTAAAATGTGATATAATCTTGAATTCCTCGAGTAGGAATTTAAGAACTCATTCAAGTATTTAAGTGTCTTTAAATTGCCAGGTACTTTCATTTTATTTTATTAGTATTATTTTTAAAAATTTTAGCGTACAATTTACCAGTCTTTAAAATTATTTAATATGGAGATTATGGATATTGGACTTGGCCCATTTCATCTAAACTATCAAATTTATTGTCATAAGTTTTCAAAATATTCCCCATTATCCTTTTAATGCCTGTAGGACCTGTGGAGTCATTCCCTCTTTCAGTGTAGTGATATCCCCACTCTTACTCTTTTTTAAATCAGTTTTTCTAGGAGTTTATTACTTTCATTAATCTTTCAAATGACCAAATTTTGATTTTGTTAATTCTCTCTATTATTGGTGAGTTTTATTTCATTGACTTCTGCTCTTACCTTAAAATATCCCTCTTACAACACACTTTGGGTTTACTTTGCTTTTCCTTTTGAATCTTCTCTTGGTGGGAACTTAGATAACTGCTTTTAAACTTGTTTTTCTAATATGCGTGTATAAAGTTACACATTTCTCTCTCAACCCTGCTCTAGGTGCACCTCAGATTTCAAAGGTATATTTTCTCCATCATTCTGGTCAAAGTATCTTCTAATTTCCAATGTCATTTCTTCTTTAACACAAAAGTTATTTAGAAATGTGTTGTTTAACCGCCAAATATTTGAGAATTTTCTAACACTATTTTTTTCTCTCCTGATTTCTAATTTAATTATTCTGTGGCCAAAGAACTTATTCCATTAGATTTCAATCTTTTAAAATTTATTGATACTTGCTGTGGAAGGCCCCCTTAAGGCCCCCAAGGCATCATAATTGTTTTTCAAAACCACACAAATGTTCACTTCTACAGGGAAGGCGCTGGCTTTCTTTTAAATTCATGTCAACTGAATCCGTGATAAAGGCAGAGCCTTATCTTGAGGGCATATCTAAGCAAGAGGTGGGAAATGCCTCAGTTGACCTTCAGAGCCAGGTGCTGGGAAATGGGGTCTTATCCAAATCTAGTCAAGCACCAGGAATGAATGTGATTTGAACCCACCCAGAGGTGATTATTTACGAGGAAGCTGCAAGACTGCACACATTCCCCCTTCTATTTACCCTTAGTAAAACTTCCTGGTCTTTGGCTATAAATAAAAGTTGCTGCACTGGCTCTGGGCGCTGTTCATCAATCAGAGAGCAGATGCCACACCCTGTCCCAGCTTTTCTCTATTTCTGTCTCAGTCTTGTTTTATTCAATTTTCCTTAAACCTCGTTGTGTTCTACTCAAGATTTCATCAACCCCCGAGTTCTCTTTCTTGGTGCTGGCTGCAAGAAGAGAGAATGCTACATCTGACACCATGAACAGGGTTTGCAATAACTTGCTTTATGGCCCGTGATATGGCCTGTCTTAATAAATGATCTATGTATGCTTGAAAAGAAAATGTGTCCTGTTATCATTGGGTATAGTGTTTTGATTAGGTCAAATTGTTTAAACTTTGTATAACCTTACTGATTTCTTATCTAATTGTTCTATCCATTATTGAGAGAAAGGTGTTAAATCTCCAACTGTGATTTTAGATTTGTCTTTTTCCTTACTTCTGTCAGTTTTGTCATGGATTTTGAAGCTCAGCTATTAGGGCCATAAATAGTTAAGATTATTCAGTTTTCCTGATGAATTGATCTTCTTACCATTATGAAGCATTCTTTTAAAAAATATATATTTTTATTGATTTCCTGGATCAAGACTGCAACGTAGGCATGTGCCCTGACTAGGAATCAAATCATGACCTCCTGGTACATAGGTCAATGCTCAACCATTGAGCCATGCTGACTGAGCTAAAGCATTTTTAAAAATCTCTGGTAATACTCTTTTTAAATTTTTTTTATTTTTATTTATTTTATTTATCGATTAAGGTATTACATATGTGTCCTTATCCCCCAATTGCCCCTCACTCATGCCCTCTTCCCCCTGGTATCTGTGTCCATTGCTTAGGCTTATATGCATGCATACAAGTCTTTTGGTTGGTCTCTCCCTCTTACCCCCACCCTCACCTACCTTCCCTCTGAGGTTTGAGAGTCTGATCGATGCTTCTCTGTCTGGATCTGTTTTTGTTCATCAGTTTATTTCACAAATGAGTGAGATCGTATGAAATTTATCTTTCTCTGACTGGCTTATTTTGCTTAGCATAATGCTCTCCAGTTCCATCCATGCTGTTGCAAATGGTAAGAGCTCCTTTTTTTATAGCAGCATAGTATTCCTTTGTGTAGATGTACCACAGTTTTCTAATCCATTCATCTGCTGATGGGCACTTATGCTGTTTCCAAATCTTAGCTATGGTGAATTGTGCTGCTATGAACATAGGGATGCATATATCCTTTCTGATTGGTGTTTCTACTTTCTTGGGCTATATTCCTAGAAGTGGTATTGAGAAGGCAAAAAGATCTAATTCAAAGGTAGCCCTGATGTTCTGGAGGAATGACCTTCAGCTGAGGCACTGCCTCCTTCACCAAAACTGGATTAGCAAAACAAAGCAGGAGCACTGCCCTAAAGGAAGGGTGGATTGTTAGCTGACACCATAACCTTGGAACACCTGGGGAAAGGGTGGGTTGTTAAGCTGGGTGGAATCTTTGGAACACTTGGGGAAAGGGAGGTTGGGAGTTTCAATTCCTCTAGGGCCTGGAGGGAAGGAACACATTTGCAATACAGGAAGCATATATGAGGCAGGGCTCCCACGTGTTACTTTGCTCTGATTTGGAACATTTCCCAGAGACCCTGTATGATTAAAACTGTGTTTTTCCACTCCTTCAAAGAGCGTCGCTTAGTTTTTTTGGTCTTTCTTCAACAGTATTACTGGGTCAACTGAAAGTTCCATTTTTAGTTTTTGAGGAAACTCCATACTGTTCTCCACAGTGGCTGCACCAGTCTGCATTCCCACCAGCAGTGCAGGAGGATTTCTTTTTTCTGTCATCCTTGCCAGCACTTGTCCTTTGTAGATTTGTTGATAATAGCCATTCTTACAGGTGTGAGATGGTACCTCATTGTCATTTTGATTTGCATCTCTCAGATAGTGACTTTGAGCATTTTTTCATATGTCTATTGTCCTTCCTTATGTCCTGTTTCAAAAAGTATCTATTTAGGTCTGTTGCCCATTTTTTGATTGGGTTGTTTATCTTCTTTTGTTAAGATGTATAAGTTCTCTGTAAATATTGGAGATTAAAACCCTTATTGGTGATAACATTGGCAAATATGTTCTCCCATGCAGTGGGCTTTCTTGTTGCTTTGTTGATGGTGTGCAGAAGCTTTTTATTTTGATGTAGTCCCATTTGTTTATTTTCTCTTTAGTTTCCATTGCCTTTGGAGCTGTATCGATGACGATACTGCTTCGGCATATGTCTGAGATTTTGCTGCCTGTAAATTCCTCCAATATTTTTATGTTTTCCCATCTTATGTTTAAGTCCTTTATCCACTTTGAGTTTATTTTTGTGTATGGTGTAAGTTGGTGGTCTAGTTTCATTTTTTTTTTTTTGCATGTATCTGTCCATTTTTCTCAACACCATTTATTGAAGAGACTCTCTTGACACCATTGTATGTTCTTGCCTCCTTTGTCAAATATTAATTGAGCACAGTGGTTTGGGTTGATTTCTGAGTTCTCTATTCTATTCCAGTGGTAATACTCTTTGCCTTTCCATTTTCTTTGCCAGGTATATCAATAGAACCACTTTATGCTAAATATTGTCCTGGTGTGTCTTTTTCCATTTACTTTCACTCTTTGTTTTTATATTATCAGTTTCCCTTATAAATGCCATATAGTGGCTTTTGCTTTTTAAAAATTCATTTCACAACCTGTGCTTTTTACTTAGAGTGTTTGAACTACTATTATTTAGTGTGTGTTATGGTTGGGTGTAGGTGTACTGTGTTGCTATTTGTTTTCTATTTGTCCTGTCTGGGTTTTGTTTCTCCATTCCTTTCCCTGTTTGAGTTAACTTGTATTCTCAGTCAGCCAGGGATGTGTAGAGAACTTATCTCAACACTCCCAGGATCTCCCCATTAAATTTCTGTTTGGTCTGCTGCTCACCCCAACTGGGACTGCATCCTTGGGCTAGCAAAGCTATGGGCTCTTTCCCCTCTCCTGTTTATTTCTAACTGAGATCGCTACTTTCAGCCTGTAAAGTCACAAGATTGCATTCCATCTCCCCACCCTAAGTCCAGTCTCCCCTTTGGCAGCATAGCTGCTGGCTGGAAAGTTGCTATCCCTGCTGACTGAGCTTGGTGGGGGAGGGGTGGGGTGGGGGGGGCCTAGTAGCAGATTTCTGCTTTTACCTAAAACTCTAGTAGGTTTTCAGTTTGCTGTCCACTGCTGATGCCCTAAAATGGGTGTTTTTGACAATTTTGTCCAGTTATGTACTTTTTTAAATGGAGAATTGTGACTTCTGTCATAATTGAAAACTTACTTTATAGTTATGTTTAAATACAATATCTTTAACCTTTATTGAAAGTAAAATAAACAGTGAGAAGAACATTTCTACATTTTCTCTAAAGTCGTGGTTGGAGGTGTTCTGGCTGGGAAGCTGTCTGTGCTTGGATAAGCAGGGTCAGCGCCTGGTAGAACATGGTGAGAAGGCCTTTCCTTCATGACTTAATCAGTCCCTGGACAATAGTCACCAACTGAATCACAAAACATTAAACCCTTATTAACTAGAAGTGAATGTTATAAATTAGAATTATGTTCTTGAAAACTCATTTCATTACATAAAATACCAAGGCATCATAATTGTTTTTCAAAACCACACAAATGTTCACTTCTACAGACATTAAAGATATAGACTTGCACTAAATAACTGCTTATTGGGAGATGATCATGTGTCAGAGACTGTGCCAGGCACCCAGAACAGGGACAAATGAACTCAGGAGCATAGCGTTTGCCCTGTGTGAGGAGCTCACAGGCCAGGTGCAAGGGAGAGGATTCCGTAGACAATCACAGTCATGTGTGATGCCTGCGATGGCAGGGGACATACATGTGTTGTGACTGTGCCAGTATCAGTGCTTCCTCCCACATTTTTTGTTTTTGGAATCCTTGAGGCTTAAAAATAAAATACAATTTAAACCTATTCTGAAGACTCTTCCATGGTCTCTCTCTCCAAAGGGTAAACACCTGGGGAGGGACAGTGTCCTTGGGGAAGGCTTCTTTCTCTTATTCTAAATCTTGAATGAATATTAGATCACTTGGGATGCTTTTTAAAAAAATACACTTGCCTGGCTACACTTCTAAAGGTATATATATATATATAATTTCCCATTTCAGGAAGATTCCTGCAAGAATAGGGCTTACTCAGCCTATTCCTGCAAGAATAGTGCTTCCTGAGCCACTGAGGCAAGCTTCACTCCCTTCTCTGCTACCTCGCTTCCTCCCATCTCTGCTGCCTCAGCTCCCTTCCTTTTCTGCCGCTTTGCTCCCTCGCATCTCCGCAGTCTCTGCTGCCTCGCTCCCTCCCGTCTCTGCAGCCTTGCTTTCTCCCATCTCCACTGCCTCGATCCCTCCTTTCTGGGCCGCTTTGCTCCCTCCCTTCTCTGCCGCTTGGCTCCCTTCTGCAGCACTTGACTTCCTTCTATGCTGTCTTTAGTCTTCACCCCATGCCTGTGTATACAAATTAACCGCCATCTTGGCTGGGTTGATTTGCATATAGTTGCTTTGATTGGCTGGTGGGCGTGGGTTGGCTGGTAGGCATGGCTTAGGCATCTTGGGGTGATGGTTACTTTGCATATTACTCTTTTATTAGAATATATATATATATTTGCCACCATCTATCACCTGTTAGCTTATTTGCTCAATCCCGGTATTCACGTTTAGAGGTACCAGAACTGTTAATGTGGACTTCCATGGGAAACACCATCTTTAACTACACTACAGTGCTTATGTATAGTTCCTTTAGGCTTCTAGTCTCTACTCATTTCCTAAATTACTTGGGTAAAATTTCCCCCACTCCTTCCCATGAAGGTATGTCACATAGCTGAACACAGATTCCTTGATAAAATTAATGTATGCCCTTTACCCACTCCTCCCAGCCCCCTTCCTTGCTTCTGATAACCACCAGTCTGTTCTCTGCATCTATAAGCTTAGGGGGTTTGGTTTTGTTTTAGATTCCACATAGAAGAGAGATCATATAGTATTTGTCTTTGTCTGACCTATTTCACTTATCATAATGCCCTCAAGGTTCATCCATGTTGTCCCAAACGGCAAGATTTCATTCTTTTTTATGTTTGGATAACATTCCATTGTATAATGTACAATCATTTCTTTATCCATTCATCCACCAATGGACACTTGAGTGCATCTATCTTTTCAAGTTAGTGTTTTTGTTTTTTTCAGATAAACCTCCAAAAGTGGAATTGCTGGGTAATATGGTAGTTCAATTTTTAATTTTGTGAGAACCCTCCATACTGTTTTCCATAGTGGCTGCACAATTACTCCCACCAATAATGCAGTGTCCCCTTTTCTCCACATGCTTGCCAATATTTATTGCTTGTGTTTTTTGGTAATAGCCATTCTAACAGGTGTAAGGTGATACATATCATGTGATTTTGATTTGCATTTCCCTGATAGTGATGCTGAGCATCTTCCCACACATCTGCTGGCCACCTGTATATGTTCTTTGGAAAATGTCTATTCAGATCTTCTGCCCATTTTAAAAGGGTTATTTGGAGGAGGTTTTGCTATTGAGTTGTATGAGTTCTTTATATATTTTGGATATCAGCCCCTTATAAAGATTCTATCTTAATTGGTCTGGAGAGAGGTCCAAGAACCAACTTTTAAAATACAGAGATGGCCCTAACCGGTTTGGCTCAGTGGATAGAGCATTGGCCTGCGGACTGAAGGGTCCCAGGTTCGATTCCGGTCAAGGGCATGCACCTTGGTTGCGGGCACATCCCCAGTGGGGAGTGTGCAGGAAGCAGCTGCTCGATCAATGTTTCTCTCTCATCAATGTTTCTACCTCTCTATCCTTCTCCCCTCCTCTCTATAAAAAATCAATAAAATATATTTTTTTAAAAATAAAATATATTTAATAAAAATAAAATACTGAGATGACTTCCACATGCAGCCATGATTGAGAACCACCATGCCCTTGCTTCTGGTTTCTTCAACATTTGGCAATAAACGTTGCCTCATAGTAAAAGATGCCTCGTTTTTCAATGTTTCCAGTAAGTTTTCTGGGAAATCTTTCTTCATGATACTTTCTTCTACTGATTTGATGTCCAGTCAGAGGGAGCCTTTATTATAAACTAGAGGCCCGGTGCACAAAATTGTGCATAGGGGGTGGGGATCCCTCAGCCGAGCCTGTGCCCTCTCACAATCTGGGGACTGCTAACTCCTAACAGTTTGTCTGCCTGCTTGATTGCCCCTAACCACTTGCCTGCCTCCCTGATTCCCCTAACTGCTCACCTGCCTGATCACCCATTAACCATCTGCCTGCCTGCCTGATGCCTCTAATTGCTCTCCTGCCTGCCTGATCACTCCTAACCACTCACCTGCCTGCCTGATGCCCCCAACTCCTCACATGCCTGCCTGATCACCCCTAACTGCATCTGCTTGCCTGCCTGATTGCCCCTAACCACTCGCCTGCCTGATCGTCCCTAACCACTCCCCTGCCTGCCTGATCACTCCTAAATGCCTCTGCCTCGGCCCCTGCTGCCACAGCTTCATCAGGAAGGATGTCCAGAATGATGTACGGAAGGTCATTTGGCTTTTTGGTCTAATTAGCATATTATGCTTTTATTATTATAGACTAGAGACATGAAATTTGTGCATGAGAAGGGGATGGTTCCCTCAGCCCAGCCTGCACCCTCTCCAATCTGGTACATTCCTCTCACAATCCTAGACCGTTGGCTCCTAATCACTCCCCTGCCTGCCTGCCTGTCTGCCTGCCTGCCAGCTCACCCCTAACTGCCCCTGCCACCAGTCTGATCGCCCCTAACTGCCCCCCGCTACTGGCCTAATCACTCCTAACTGCCTCCTCCCCCCGCCAGCCTAATCACCCCTTACTTCCCCCCCTGCTGGCCTGGTTGCCTGTAACTTCCCTCTCCCCACCAGCCTGGTTGCTCCATGGAGCCTGCTGTTCAGTCATTTGGTCATCCCTCACTAACTCCCCTGCCGGCCTGATTGTAGGCAGCCATCATGTGAGAGTGTGAGGGTTAATTTGTATATTACCTCTTTATTATATAGGATACTTCACGCTTCTACAGAACATGGGACACTCATTCCTCTCCTTTCCTCACTTGTGGGGAGGGAGAGGTGACAGCACATCCATATTCTCTCTCTTACTCCCCCTAAGTGAGATGGAGAAACTCATCTGCTAAAGACTGACATCCACAGGTCCACTTTCCATGAAGTGATAGGTGCAGCTATTTTGCCTTAAAAGCAAGAAACATGCTCCACTTCTATCCCATAGTGACAGTAAAATTAGCGAATTGATGCTTATTGGGTGCTTGCCACATGCCAGTTGCTATTCCACATCTTTTACATGAATTAATTAATTACATTTTCATGCTACGGTTATACCATGTTAGATGCAGAGATGCTAAGGCTTAGTTAAGTCAAGTAACCTGTCTGAGGACATATGGACATTGGACTGGGATTTCGATTCAGACCATCTGGCTCCAGATCCCACTCTCTTAACCTCCATGCCACTGTACTGTGAAATGCACTAGTTTGGCTTTTGCTTCACAGTAAGCACAGTTGAAGTTACTTCATTATCACTTGTGTGCTCACTGGCATTCTCCATTCTACTGTCTGTGAGCTTCCATGCAGCCTGCTACATACATATACTCCAAGTCTTCATAGTAGATGGAACTCTACTCTCAAGTGGGTACCATGGTCTAGAAATTAGGCGGGGATGAGACTTTTTAGTGGGAGCCCCCCTTGAACCAGCATATATTCAGACTTTAATGTAATTTATCTGGGAGCTCTGCACTTCAGAAATTTGGAATATCCAATAATTTTGTGCTAACAGTTTCTCATCCCCAAGTGTATACTCACACTACATACTTCTTCCTTGGATTTTATCTTACCTATTTTTAAGCATTTTGAAGAGAAGCAATGCCTTTGTTAAGTGGCACAAGGATTCACTATATCTGATTATGTATCCATTTTTAACCTCAGAAATTTATTTATTGTGATTGTGTATTGCTCGCCTATATAATAAAAGCCTAATATGCTAAGTGTCCAATCAATCGGTCAGCCCTTCAATCAAAGCATAATCTAATCTAATAAAAGAGTAATATGCAAATTAACCCTGACTCCATTACACCCACAAGCCACACCCACCAGCCAATCAGGAGCAAATATGCAAATTAACTCAACTAAGATGGCGGCAGCCACAGAGCTGGAGTTGCCCTGGGCTACAAAGTTTCAATTATAGAAGATAAACAAACCCCAGATACCTGCCAGACTGGGACCTTGGGTTGCCAGGGGCAACCCAGGCTTCAAGCAGGGGACCGAGGCAACAAAGTTTCAATTATAGAAGTTAAATAAACCCCAGATACCTGCTTCCAGCCAGGCACCCTAGTAGGGACCTGAACCCTGAAGGGGCTGTGGGCAGCCTGAAATGGCCCTCTGCCCCTCAACCAGGCTGGCCAGGCACGCCAGCAGGTGGACATCGTCTGAGGGGTCCCAGACAGCGAGAGGGCACAGGCTGGGCTGAGGGACCCCCCTCAGTGCACAAATTTTTGTGCAATGGGCCTCTAGTATGCTAATGATATGCTAAGGTCACTCAACCGCTCGCTATGATGTGCACTGACCACCAGGGGGCAGGCTTTCCCACCAGTAGGTTAGTTTGCTGCTGGGGTCTGACCAGTTGGGACTGAGCCAGACATCCGGACATGCCCTGGAGCCTCCTGTGGCCCCTCCCAGACCCCGATTGTGCACCAGTGGGGTCCCTTGGCCTGGCCTGAGCCCTCTCCCAATCCAGGACCCCTCGAGATGTCAGAGCACCAGTTTCAGCCTGATCCTGCAGGCCAGGCTGAGTGACCCCACTGGTGAATGAATTTGTGCACTGGGCCTCTACCTGAGTATATTAGTTTAGCCTCAATCCACTGTGTGGCTCTGGTTGCCATGATAACATAAAACTTAAGTTTTGCTCATTACTCAGGTTGTTTATTTTCAAAAGCAAAGGTTATCAAAGTTGGGTGTTTAAATTCAAGTCATTTTAATTAGAGGGTAGCCAATATCAGATAAAGTTGTCCTCCCCTGGTAAACTTCAGTTAGCTAATGGGAATTCTGTAATAACTTATATTTTCCTTTTTGTCTAAATACAAAACAGTTTTTGGAAGACTACATAAAGTTTTTTTTAGAAAATATTCTAGTTTAGCCTTGGCCAGTTGCTCAGTGGTTAGAGCACCAACCTACAGACCAAAGGGTCATGAGTTCAATCCCAGTCATGGGCACATACAGGTTCAATCCCAGGCCAGTTCAGAGCACACAAGAGGCAATCAGTCTCTCTCACATCGATGTTTCTCCCTCTCCCTCTCTCCTTTCTCTCTCACACGCACGCGCACACACACACACACACACACACACACACACACACTTGCTCCCTCTCCTTCCAATCTCTCTCTACAGATCAATGGAAAAAATATCCTCAGTTGAGGATTAAAAAAGAAAGAAAATATTCTAAGTTTCTTGTTCTTTATTAGAAGCCATTTAAATCCTTTCTAAAAGTTGGTATTGATTTTAACTTTAGTTAATCTCTATAGAAAAGGAATCGGCAAACTATGGTCCATGGGCCAAATCCTGTCTGCTGCCAGTTTTTGTAAATAAAGTTTTATTGGAACACAGCCACATTTACTCATTTATGTGTTGTTTATGGCTGTTTTCACTCTACAACAGCAGAGCTGAGTAGCAGTATCAGAGACCATCTGGCCTGCAAAGCCTAAAATGGTTACTTTAGGGCTCTTTACAGAGGAAGTCTGCTGTTCCCACTTTCTAGCCTATCAACCCTAACTCGATTCTTCTCATTTTGTGTTCCTGATTTTTTTTCCCCAGGATTGACTAACATAACCTTTACCTAGCTCAGGTTAGCAATTTTAAAGGAAAAAACAAAATTCAATTGCCTCCTTACTTGTGCAGTACTTATCTGTTTGTCAGTGGTCCCCAGGAGGGGGGAAAAAGATGCCAAATCCTGGCTTTCCAATGACAAGGTAGAGCCTTTCAAGTTTATATGATCCGGTACTTTTTCAACTCAGAAACTCTTTGATTATTGTTTCCATTTTACATGTTTTGATTCCTCTGTCCTTTTCATATATTTGCCCTTTCCTTCCCACCCCATATTGGATGACTTAACAATTTTGTCAGCTACATACCAATTTTATTCTCTGCTGTGAGATTTCTGTTCTTTTAACTTCATCCAAATGATGTCATTGGATTTTTAGCCGTGTGTGTGTGTGTGTGTGTGTGTGTGTGTTTCATCTAGCCAGCTTTCTTTTTTTAATGTAAAATTTTTGTTCAAGTGCGGTTTACATTCAGTATTATTTTGTATTAGTTCAGGTGTACAGCATAGTGGTTAGACGATCATCTACTTCACATAGTGTTCCCCCCATTATTTCCAGTACCAGCCAGCTTTCTTTTCTTTTCAGCCTGCATCTGTCTGTTCTCTGGCTGCTGTCTGTTCTTACTATTTCCTGTTTCAGTTTCCTAAAAGGCCACTTTTTTTTTTTTTTGCCTCCTATTCAAAACATCAATGACAATTTTTCTTGTTTTCTATAATAAGGTATTTTATAAGAGTAACATGCATTTTCTTTTGTCAGTTCTTTGCATGGGTCCCATGTTAATTTGTCGTTGATGCTGTTGTTTATTTATTGTTTTCCCTATTTACCGACCTTTAAATGAGGAAGGATCCACCCAACCCTGATGTTTGTCAGCACACAGGATGGACAGGTGGCTCTCCAACATCGCCCTCTCTACAGGTGTTGCACGAATACACTTCTTAGATCTAAAGCCCAATAGTGAGCTGATGATATTGCTATAGCACCATTTTGTCAATTGCGATGTAGATGGACATTTGAGTTTCTAGTTTAGAGCTCTCATAAATGGTCCTACTATGAAGTTTCTTGTCATGCCTTTTGGTACACAGACCAACGAGAATAAAGCTCCTTCATTTGATTGTTATTACTGAACACCATTTTAAATTATTGTGGGTTTAGGAGACATGTACTCTTCATGAATCACGCATTGACAAGCCCATAAGAGCCACACATCTTGGGAGAAGCACAGACTACTGAAATTCTTTAGGATGATTTGTATAGCTTCTTTTAAAAAGGTCATAGCCTGTAAGAAACAACACAAATGTTCATGAGAAACAATCATTATCAAAACAATACATCCCAAAAGTTACTGTGACGCAATGACACAGAACCCTGGTGTTGAAGTCCGGCAGCCCCGGGCACATTCCCGCTCTGCTGCTTAGGAGACCCTGGTGCACATGTTTCTTAGCTCACAGGGTCTCAGTTTCCAAATTCTAGCACTGAAAAAACTTTGACGTTAACTGGGTTATAACTGAAAACTGAAGATATAGGCACCATAAAGGATATAGAAAAACATGAAGAAAGTAAGGCTTTTCCCCTTCAGTCTGACATTCAGTCTCCAGTCTCCATGCCTACCAACAACTACTTACCCATCTTCTGTTGACCTTCCAGAAATTGTCTGTCTGCGTTGCAGGCATAATGGAGGTATATACATGCATGTGTATACACGTACACATTTCTAAGTTTTAATTATGGGATATTACACAAATAGGAAAGTACAGAAAACCAATGTGCAGCTTAATGAATTCAGGTAGAGCATCCATCTGTGTAAATGCCCCCTGGTCAACAAGCCCCACTTGCTCCTTCCCAATCACAGTCCTTTCCCACCCTCTAAACGTAATCACTATTCTTATTTGTAAAGTAATCACTGCCTTGTTGCATGGGTCTTTACCTCCTAATCATGCACTTCTAAACACAGTATTTTGAACTTCATAGCAATACTCATTTTAGATTTTAAAATTTTTTCTTCTTTTAATTCATTATCTGTGAGATTCATCCATGTTGCTGTATTTAGTTCTCCATTATTGATTTTAACTGCTGGAAAGTAGGGATTGGCACTTTTTCTGCAAAGAGACTGATATTATTTTAGCCTCTATGAGCCAGAAGACAAAAGCCAGGACATTATGTAGGTACTCTAATGAGAGAAAACAAACCATCACACTATTTTTTAAATAAAATTCAAAAGACTAATAATATAATTGACTACAATTTTTTTTTGTAATAGAGATCTAATGAGAATGAACTAGTATTTAGGAATAATTTTGCTTAACTGAAGTTCAAAATAGACTGCAAATGTTCACTGTTAATGGTGATGTGCAAGGGGACATTCCCCACCTCAGCTTTGAAGATACTGTCCACACAGACACTTGCTCCGATGCTGCTATCAATTGTGAGCACAGGCTTCTAATTGTGTATACTTGTTATGCAGAAGGTATTTCTAGAATTCCATTAGAGGCCTTTAGACATCTCATTACAACACAGTTCAATCACTTCAATGGAGAGTTAGGTGAACGTGCCACCATTGCACAAATAGACTTGAAATATGGACATTTCCTTTGCACTTGTTTCAAGGTTCAAAAACTGCTCCTGGAAGTGTAATTTAAACTCAGAAAATATATCCACTGCATATATGTGTAAGAATTGAACTCTTCTTCAACTTTTTGTTACTTTTTGCTTAACAATTCCTTCTTCAATTTATCTCTCTGCTTTATTTTTACTTTTATTTTTATGTATTTATTTTTTTTTACTTTTATTTTTAATTCTGTAATTTTTTGTTAGTTAGCTAGGGATGCCATAACAAATACCCCAGACTGGTCAGCTTAAATAACAACTTTATTTTTCTCGGTTCTGGAGACTGTAAGTCCAAGATCAAGGTGCCAGCAGGTTCGTTCCTTCTGAGGCCTTGCTTCTTGACATCAGAGGCTGCCTTCTTGCTATATCTTCACATGGCCACCTCCTGATCTGTGCGTTGTCTGTGTCCTAATCTCCTCTCCCCTCCCCTTTTTAAAAATGGGATCAGAATAATATACAAAGGACTCTTTTAAAAATATTTTATTGTATTTTTATTGAGTTTATTGGATTAATAAAAGGATATAGGTTTCAGGGGTACGATTCAATAATATATCATCTGTATATTGTACTGTGTTCATCAGCTTAAGACATCTTTTAGCTTTTGACAGCTCAGGAAGTTTATAAAGCAGATCACCATTCCATTAGTAAAGTCCCTCGGTCTTCGTCAAGCCTGTGTCTTAGCTTGTGTCCAGATGTGGCCAATACTCAGAGGAAGAAAATGGCCAGTGACCTCAGATCACTTAGGAAGGACTCTTTCCTCTCTGCCATTTTAGTGTATCTAGTCCCCCTGTTTCCACAGCTCTCCGATGCCTTTAGAAATATGACACTTACAATGTGCCCACTATTTTCTCATTATTGTAGCTACCTACTACAGCCTACCTAGAATCAGAAGACATGTCTATTTTGTTTTATTAATTTCCGTTATTTTTATTTTGTTATTTCCTTCCTTTTACATTTTTGCCTCTAATTTGCTGTTCTTTCTTTTTTTTTCTTTTTTAAAATATATTTTATTGATTTTCACAGAGAGGAAGAGAGAGGGCTAGAGAGTTAGAAACATCGATGAGAGAGAAACATCGATCAGCTGCCTCCTGCACACCTCCCCACTAGGGATGTGCCCGCAACCAAGGTACATGCCCTTGACCAGAATCGAACCTGGGACCCTTGAGTCTGCAGGCCGATGCTTTATCCACTGAGCCAAACCAGCTAGGGCTGCTGTTCTTTCTATAATTTCTTAAAAAGGATGCTTAGTCTTATTTTCACCTCTTCTAATAAATGCCTTTAAGACTACAGATTTCTATGTAAGCGCCACACTAGCAGCTTTCCACAAGTTTGATACATACATAGCATTTTTGTTATTCTTCAGTTCAAAATACTTTCTAGTTCCTGTCCTGACGCTTTTTTGATGAAGAAATCATTTATACCTACATTTCAGAATTTCCAAACATATTAGACTTATCTTGTCATTGATTTCTAATTTCATTGCATTTTTATCAGAGAACACACTGCATATTTTCAACTCTGAAATGGCTGACACTGCTTTATGAAACATTTTACAGATGGCTGCCTTCTAGCTGTGTCCTTACATGGCAGAGAAAGACAGAGAACAAACTCTGGCGTCTCTTCTAATAAAGACACTATTCCATGATCTCATCGAATCCTAATTATCTCCCACATGCCTCATTTCCAAATGTCAATATCTTGGGCATTAAGGGCTTCAACATATGAATTTGGGGGTGACACAATTCAGTGCAGAGCATTCCACACCTATCCCCCAAATTCACATCGTTCTCATTCAAAATACATTCATTCCATCCCAATAGCTCCAAGGTCTTAACTTATTTGAATATCAATTCTAAATTCTGAAGTCCAATATCTAATCTCAATATCATCTAATTTACATGTGGGTGAGTTTCAAGTTTTCTTTCACCTTGAGGCAACATTCTTCTCCAGCTGTGAACCAGATAAGTTATGTTCTTCAAAATACAATGGTGAGTCAGGCACAGAATAGATATTCTCACTCCAAAAGGGAGAAGTGAGAAGGAAGGAAAAAAGGAATGGGTCCCATGCAAGTCCAAAGCTTAGCCAGACAAATTCTACTGGATCTTAACGCTTGAGATTAATCCTTTAGCTCATTGTCCTAGCTTCCAGGTCACTAGCATGGCCCAATTACTCCCATGTAGGGTGACCCCACCCCTTCATCTCTACAGTGTGCCATCCCCAGGGCTCTCAGTGCATCCCTAGGTAAGGTCCTATGGGTGGTCCCACCCTTAAGGTTCTGGGCAGAGGTCATCTGACCTGTTGAAACTGAGGCAGTGGCCCTAATTTTAAATCACCTTCCAGGTTACTTTTGTCTGTTGAAGAATTGTGCACATTTGGAGCATAATAGCTGTGTTGTCTCATCTGGTCAAATCCAAGAAGCCTGACAGCCTTCCTTCATTTCATGCCGTCTCCAGCCCTTTCAGTTCTCGTAAGCTCTCTACCAAAAGGCTGTTCAGCCACGCCCTTCGTGTTCTTTTCAGAATATGCTTTCTTACGTTTTGAAATACAGGTAGGCTAAGAACCTTCCAAATCTTCACGTTCTGGCTCCTTTTTGCGTAACAATTCCCTTTTCATCTCTCTTCCTTCACATTTTACTGTAAGCAGCCAGAAGAAACCAACTCCTTCAACATTTTGTTTAGAAATCTTCTCAGCTAAATATCCAATTTCATGCTCGCAAGTTCCACCTTCCATAAAACAGAACAAAGTTTAGCTAAGCTCTTCGCTGCTTTACAACACGGATTGCCTTTCCTTTGGTTTCCAATAACACATTCTTCACTTCTGTCTGAGAGCTCACCAGAATTGCCATGAGCATCCATATCTCCAGCCTGCACCTCAAAACCCTTCCTGCCTCTGCCCATTATCTAGTTCCAAAGCTGCTTCCACATGCTTAAGTATTTGTTGTGGCAACACTCCACTTCTGGAGTCAAAATCTGTCTTAGAGTGGGCTGCCATAACAAAACACCACAGACTGAGTAGCTTAAACAACAGAAATTTATTTTCTCACAATTCTGCAGACTAGAAATCCAAAGCAATAAGTATAGTTATTTTAAAATCCATGTCTAATAATTCCAATATTTTAGCTCCCTTTAGGTCTGTTTCTATGATCCACATAATTTCTGCTGCTGCTTATTTACATTTTCATGTGCCTCCTTATAAATCAGGACATTCGTGATGGTGGTCTGGAAATTGTACATGAAAAACTGTTTGTGAAAATAAACTGAGATTAACTTTCTCCAATGAGAAGTTAGCTTTTGTTTCTGACAAGTTTTTTGAGGCAACAGGAATTAAGTATCTCTTTAATTTAATTTCTGAGGTTGTGATATTTTTTGGATCATTCAAATGATTAGAAGCTGAACTGTAGTCTATGAGAGGGATAGTTTACAGCAAGCATGTCAAACTCAAAGGCTAACATGGGCCAAATAGTCAAGGTTTAAGTTCATGTGGGCTAAAAAAATATTAAAAGCTTCAATTTTCATAGAAACATAAGTTTATTTTGATAGAGACATGCTGAATACAAAGAGATGAAATAAATGAGTAATCGTTAACATAAAATAATAGAACATTTTCATAAAAATTAATATTTTTTCTTGAACATTAACTTACCAAACACTGAATAACTGCAAAAATTAATAAGCGTAATGCAAATAAACCTATTTTTCTTATTTTCCAAAAGTGAAGTATTTCCTGTCGTGCACACCACACAAGTCAGTACAAGACTGATGACAAGGCAATTGGCTGCTAAAATATTCGCTGCTAGTATTAGTGGAGAGAAATGGTGCGCCTGCGAGTAAGGCGCATAAGGGAAATGAATGTGACACAAGTATAGTAGTCAGTCATTAGCGAGCATTGTAGTTCATTACTAATAATTATGAATAACAGGATATTGTAAAAATTAAGTTATGACATTTTTATTAAAACGTTTCTTACATACCGTATTGGCTGGGCTGCAAAAAATATTCATTGTGGGCCACATGTGGCCCACTGGCTGCAAGTCTGACATGCTTGGTTTACACCCAAGCAACCCTTACTACTAGAGCACAGCCTTTCCGAGTCCCAGCCCAAACGGCAGAGGTTTACCAGAGCCTCAAGTTGACTCCAGTTTTTGTCCCCCTAGTTTTACAAAGCTGGTAAAAGCATGTTAAGCCTTTCAGCCACATGTTTTAAAGAATTTGCATGTTCCCTTGGGTTAAAAAAAAAAAAAGCAACTCCAAAGGCCAGCTCCAAAGCTCTGAATTTGTCTTCTCCTAAATTTTTGCCCAGAAATTCCTCACTGCTTTATTAGCTCTTTATTGTCTTCAAGCCAATTTAAAAAATTTTAATCAATGGTCCCTTTCTTTAAGCATTATTAAAATCTCACAGCTGTCCTTCCCATCTTCCCTCTGAGAGAAGGAAGGAGGAGAAATATGTACTATGGGGGCCATTAAGTATTATGCTCCAAACGTTCAATCGAGTGTTAAGAAGATACTTTATTAATTTATCGGTTGCTCTTTCTTGCTGAATGTCTTTAGTTAGCTTGGCAACTATATTTTTAACTGTACTTTATAACTATATAATGAGTTTTAATGAAATGTATTTTAGTTTCAGTAAGCATAAAGGAAAAAATCATTTTAACACTCCTGTGGCTGGATTTCACAGATCACTATGAATGTCATAGAGCAGGTGTGTTATTCTAAGAAGTAAATGCGGATGTATTCAATTCAAACTATGTAAATTATTAATCTCATTACATTTGCATGCAAGAAAAATGACTACCCCAACAACAAGGTTGACTTTTATCACAATAATGATAGTCTAAATGCTTTGGTCCTTGAATTTATATTATACAGATAGTATATAACATGCAAATAAATATATGGATTATATCTTCAATGATTTCAGAGTTTATTTCATTATTAATTAAAAACAAAAGCTTTACTGCCCGGCTTGTGTGGCTCAGTGTTTGAGCATCAACCTGCAAATCAGAGAGTCATGGTTCAAATCCTGGTCAGGGCTTATGCCTGGATTGTGGGCTCAGTTCCCAGGGGAGGGTGTACAGGGGGCAGCCCAACAATAATTCTCTCTCTCTCATCATTGATGTTTTTATCTCTCTCTCCCTTCCTCTCTGAAATCAATAAAAGTATATTAAAAATAAAAAAGCTTTTTTGCTGTAATGATATCCATAGCCTTATATTTAAGAGTCCTTTGTCAGTTTTTTCTTTGCTTTCTTTCTTCACTGCCCCCTCATCTCAACCCTCCTTCCATGACCCTCTTTTATTAAGACTTAAAGTCCCAGCAGATTCTCCTAAGAGGGTCTGTCGGGCACATGAGCATGGGCATGCCTCAAGTGAAAAGAAATTAATTGTATAAGATTCTACAGTTGGTGGCAGAGATGGCCAACTCCCAAACCTTTTGACCTCCAGGCTCAATTTTCCCCCTAAGCTTTGGCTCCTTCCCTAACCTGACAGCATACCCTCAGGCCCATCAGTGAGTGATGTGCCTCTGCTATGGGAGGGTGAGGGAGAAGGTATAGGCAAAGCGTTCACTCTGTTTTCCCTTCTCATGAGAATTTTAGTTGCAGTTGACTCTTCAGCTCTGTTCTCCTAGTAATCGGATAGGTGATAAGTGTCAAGTATGTTATTAACACTGCTTGAGGCAAAAATGACCCCTGAGTGGTAACTAGAATCTGACTAGAAAGGATTATAAGTGAATTATTAATACTGAACAGGAAACTGTAGCTTTGAGCTTCCCTGAGTGTGCTGACTTTTGTAACTGGTCAAATCCATTGGGGGACCCTGGAAACTTTGCCTATGGAATTATTACAAGCAATACTGGCCCTGGGGCATGTATACCAGACAACTCCTGCACCCACTCAATGTGAATCTCTTTTCCTTGTACCTGAACCATGTAATCTGGGGGCTGAAGAAAGTGGCTGTGTTCTTCTGTGTGGCTACGGCAAGAGCTCCCACAGGAAGAGAACTGCCTGAGGCTCTGCTGGGTGCTGCGGTTCCTGCCGTGTAACTTGCTGAGTAGACTTGAGGCTCTGGTAAACCTCCTCCATTTGGGCTGGGACTCGGAAAGGCTGTGCTCTAGTAGTAAGGGTTATTTGGGTGTAAACCAAGCATGTCAGACTTGCAGCCTATGGGCTGCATGTGGCCCACAATGAATATTTTTGCGGCCCAGCCAATATAACGGTATGTAAGAAACGTTTTAATAAAAATGTCATAACTTAATTTTTACAATATCCTGTTATACATAATTATTAATAATGAACCACAACGTTCACTAATGACTGATATGCAAATCCTATTAAATGTGGTCCATGTTAGTCTTATGCATGTGACTATTTAGTTGAGCCTAAAACCAATCCCTGGTGGACATTGCAGAAGGCATCTGAGCTGGAATCAGGCAGGCCGTGCCTCATGCTATGCTTACAACTAGCACAATGCAATAGTGGAACCTCCATGAGAACAAGCTCTTTTTCCCCCCAGCTTTATTTGTGATAAGTACAGTCACACGCTAAAAGAAACCATAAAAATAACCTACAGTCCTGTTTTCTGGTCACAAGAGTCCAAATGCTATAATATCTACTACAGTCTCTAACAATTTCAATAGCATGCTCCTTATCCTAGATGAAATATGCCAATTTAAATGGGAGTGCTTCATTTTCTTAAACAATGGGCAATCTTTTCACATGATGATTATTAGAGTACTAGAGGCCCAGTGCACAAAATTCATGCACTGGGGGTGGCAGAGGTCCCTCAGCCCAGCCTGCACACTCTCAAAGTCCAGGAGTCTTGCAATTCATGCTCTATAGAGAGAGGCCTCGCCCACTTACCGCAGTGCTGTGGGACAGGTAGCCTGGGCCTCCCTCTGGGGGGCAATGGATCACAGAGCTCCACAAGGTGATTATGGGGCAATGGTGGGGCCCCCAACCAATTGCATCGCACCTACCTTGGCTAGCCTGGTGTCATAGTGTGGTTGTCCAGAAGGTCGTTCAGCTGTTTGGCTGTTTGGTTGATTTGCATATTATGCTTTATTATTATAAACTAGAGGCCTGGTGCACAAAAATTTGCGCACTCGGGGGGTCCCTCAGCTGGGCCTGTGCCCTCTCCCAATCTGGGACCCCTTGGGAGATGTCCACCTGCTGGCTTAGGCCTGCTCCCCAGGCAATCGGGCCTAAGCTGGCAGTCAGACATCCCTCTGGCAGCCCGAGAGCCCTCAGGGGATATCCACTTGCCAGCGGAGAGCAGGCCTAAGCTGCAGTTGGACATCTTTAGCACTGCTGAGGAGGCAGGAGAGGTTCCTACCACCACCGCTATACTGGCAGCCATCAGCATGGCTTGTAGCTGAGCAGAGCTCCCCCTATGGGAGTGCATTGACCACCAGGGGCAACTCCTACATTGAGCATCTGCCCTCTGGTGGTCAGTGTGTGTCATAGTGACCAGTCATTCCCAGTGGTTCTGCTGTTAGGGTCAATTTGCATATTATCCTTTTATCATATAGGATAGAGGCCTGGTGCATGGGTGGAGGCCAGCTGGTTTGCCCTGAAGGGTGTCTTGGATCAGTGTGGGGTCTTCCTGGGGTGTCTGGCCAGCCTTGGTGAGGGGCTGATGGCTGTTTGCAGGCTGGCCACAACCCCTTCAAGGTGGGTGTTCCCCCTCGCCCGGGGTGCCTGGCCAGTCTGAGTGAGGGGCTGAGGGCCATTTTTAGGCTGGCCACATCCCCTTCAGGCTGAAAGCAGGTATCTGGAGTTTATTTATCTTCTTTAATTGAAACTTTGTTGCTTTGAGCAGAGGCCATAGCCAGCCAAGGCTGGCGGGAATCTTAGCTTCCTCCATTGCAGAGGCAAGCCTCCTGCTTGTTCCAGCTCTGTGGTTGCCGGCTGTCATCTTGGTTGGGTTAATTTGCATATAGTCACTCTGATTGGCTTGTGGGCATGGCTTAGGTGTAGCAAAGTAACACCAATTTGCATATTACTCTTTTATTAGATTAGATAGCTCAAAGATGAATGATGCTACTTTTCCTCCTCTCTACTTACTTCCAAATGGAAAAATCAAACTCACCTTAGCTGTCTTTCGCACTTGGAGGTTTTTTTATAAGTGATTTATCAGTGCCTGAGAACTCATCTTGCGGTTGCTCAGCAAAGTTCCTTGCAAGCATTTCTCCTGTGTGCCTGTGGATAATCTGATGGGCTGCAAGGATATGCTTCCGCTGTGCGTTCTTCACTGTGCCAAGTGACAGAAGAGTTTTTACTCTGAAAGTCTGAACTCATTCATCCCCACATGTTTTCCAAACAGCAGCAATGGAAATGATAATTTTGCATCAGAATGCACATTTTGTAACACAAAGATCATAAATGACTTAAAGGTAAGGTGCCCCATGCTTCCCTTTGAACCTCAGTTTCTAATATGGAGGCTCATGGCTTTAGAAGGAGGTCCTAGCTCCACACTCTAAGAATGTTTATCATCGAGGCTTAGTACATTAAGCATCTCATTTCCCTTGCAAAGGAGTAATCATGATGATGATGATGTTAGCATTTAGCATTTGTCCTTATTTTATGCCAGGCACTGCTTTAAGCAGTTGGCATATAATTATTCACTTAAACCTCACGACCCTAAAAGAGAGTTTTATTAATATCCCCATTTTCAGATGAGGAAACTGAGACACAGAAAGATTAAGTAATCTGCCCAAAGTCATATAGCTAGCAACGGGCAGTAAGAAGTACCGTGGATTCTATGCTCTTCAGTTACAATCCAATTTCTATAGGTTAAGCCACACAGCAACCTGTAGCACTTCACAGTAGTATGGACCAAAGTATGGGGACTTTGGAACCACATAGATCCTGGTTCAAATCTGCAAGTTCTATAATGTGTCTGGGCACTAAGTTCCTTAACTGAATAATGAGAACACACCTACAGCTGCTGTAAGAAATTTAGATCAGGTCCTTTTACAGATGCTTAGTGCCTTGTCTAGAACTTAGCAGCATTTAAAATTTGGTAGTTACTGTTATTTTACATCTATTTATAGGTCACTTTAAGGTCTTTCCCACTCCTCAGCTAAAAAGAAAACAAAACAAAACAAGTTATCTCAAAATGGACTGCATATATCTTAAATTGGGGTAAAGAGTACATATAAAACATATGGCTCATTTATTTGAAAAGAGAAACAAAGGTTCTAGTGCATGCTCCCTGTCCATAGGTTTTCTTGATCTGATGCACATAAAGGGAGCAGGCCACCCTGACTGGGTAGCTCAGATGGTTAGAGCATCGTCCTGATATGTCAAGGTTGTGGGTTCAATCTCCAGTTAGCCAGGGCACATATAAAAAACAACCAATGAATGCACGAATGCATAAGTAAGTGGAACAACAAATCTGTTTCTCTCTCTCTCTCTCTCTCTCTCTCTCTCTCTCTCTCTCTCTCTCTCTCTCTCTCTCTTTCCTCTCTCTCATCAATTAAAAGCATATATTTTTAAGTATTTAAAGTGAAGAGGCTAAGGACTTGTCCAGCATGCCCACAGACAAGATCCATTGGATTCCTTCAGCTCAAGTCCCCTGCCAGCTTCTTCCCTCGGAGCCGGGAGAAGCTGGAGAAGGGGGTCACAAAGGAGCAACTGTTAAATACAGTTGTCCCCTGTCTTTGGGTTCCCCTGGGTGGAATTTATCTGACACAGGCTGACCTCACGTGGGACCTCAGAGAAGTAGAAAGGAGTTGCATGTTTTCTTAAGGATCCAGATAACACAATATCCCTTTTATAATGTAAGGTAGCACAGAAATATTCACTACCTGAAAATTAAATTTTGCTCGTACAGGTGCTATCATATGCTGCTGGTGGGAGTATGAGTTAAAACAATCTTTTTGTGGGGCACTTTGGTAGTATCTATCAAAATGTAAAATTCAGCCCTAACCGGTTTAGCTCAGTGCATAGAGCATCGGCCTGCAGACTGAAAGGTCCCGGGTTCGATTCCAGTCAAGGGCGTGTGCCCTGGTTGCGGGCACATCCCCAGTGTGGGGTGTGCAGGAGGCAGCTGATCGATGCTCTCATTCATCGATGTTTCTAGTTCTATGTCCCTCTCTCTTCCTCTCTGTGAAAAATCAATAAAATATATCTGGAAAAAAAATGTAAAATTCGCATACCTTATTCACTGCTAGGAATTTACTATCAGCAGCACAACCAGGACATGCGTAAAATATACTGATTGCAGCACCACTACTTATAGAAAAACACACTGGAAACTAGCTAAATGCTTACTGAAGAGGGTACAGGTTTAAAAAATTATAGTGCCATCATATAATGGGGAAATAAGATATTTCTTTGTTTTCTTCAAATTCATGAGAACCCCACCATTCCTTTATCCTGGTTAAATGACCTAAAATACTACACTTCTCTTAAACTTGTCCAGAATCCCCCTTAATAACTCTGACACCTACTAAGATGTTATTTCACTTCAAGTATCGACCACTGGCTGCACCCCTCCCTCTGAGATCAGGTCTGTTGCCAATGGTCTGAAAGCTCCGAAAGAAGATTCTTTTTTTTAAGACACACTTCTTTCTCCTTATCTGTAGACTAAAAGCATCAATCTTCCCAAACATCCACTGCTGACACATGACATCGGAGGGTATTGATTCTGCCATACAGACCTGGCAGCCGCAGGAGGCACCCGTGACACAGGGGAGCAGCAGAACAGCGTCAGACCCTTCAGGAGCCCCCGCTTTCAACAGCCACCTTGCACGTGCCCTGACTCCATGCTGCTTCATTTAGGAAATCCCGCATATTCTTAACATTTACTTTATGCTTTTTAAAAAATCAAATCACAAGGTACGCCTCTTCTGGAACTTGGGAACACCCTCTCAAAGGAGGGTTGGATCTTGATGCTTGGCCACGCTTATTAGAACTCTGTCCATCTACACTAGAGGTGAGTCTCCCTGGAATCAGCAGGAAGAGAACGAGACAAGCTCTGAAACGGGAAAGCTCAGCGATTCTCCTTCAGGAGTCTCCCCATACCTCTGCTCAGTTTTAAATCTTTGGGACATTGAAAGAGTTTATCTTTTTTTAAAAAAATCATTCAGGGACGCATCTGCACGGGTTTACCTTTTTCTTTGACGAAGTCCTTTTGCACCTCTGGGATCAGGAAACTATAAACCAACTCGGCAACAATCTCCTCTGACTGAAGCTGAGTTCGACTGAAAAATAAACAAATTAAACTTTCCTTGTGGCTGTACTTGGGTCTTCCCAACTTGTGAAGGAACAATCGCCTTTCTCTTGGTTAAGTGATCTGAAATATCACATTCCTGGTGAGCGTGGCTAACCCCACGGAGTAGTCCGATTGGCCCTGCCCTTCATGTACCCTGCCAGCCAGGAAGGGAATGTGAGAGATACAACTTATACACGGGAGCCACATACCTCGGGGTGAAGTCCACGTAATGTTGCATGGACTTACTCAACATGCCTTTCATGCTCTGAGGTGTCCTAAAGTAAGTAATGTAAAAGTGAACCAGACTCAGAGACTTCTATTCCCAGTGCTCCCAGCACGCACAGGGATAGGCGTGTGAGCTTCTAAAGCGTTATGCTGATAAAACAATGGGCACTGCAGCATGAGCTACACAGTCACGTTTCCTTGGTGAACGCTTACCTCCTGAAAAATACGTATAAGTAACAGCAAGTAGGCTATCTATTCTACCATCCATTCTCTCGGTACATACCGGCTTTCCATTTCATAAGCAATGTCATTGATTTCCTTAGCCAGCTTCTCAATTTCCGCCCTGGCCTGTTCTTCTGCAGTACTCTCTTCCGTGTTCAGTATTATGTCTTCCAGATATGAAGATACAGTACTCTGGTGAACTTTAACCACCTGAAAAAAAAAACCCAAATGCCCACAGTTACTGAGAACAGGAATATTAATATAAACAAGACAAGGAAAATAAACATTGGCCGACTTTTTTTTTTTTTTTTTTTTAGCTCATTTACTGAATTCGTTAAGTCCCTTCATTGATTGTTCCTTTTTTCTACTATCTAGACCGTCTGTTTCTAACCCTACCTTTCTAGGCAGCCCCCTCCCACCCCATTTAAGCCATTTTAGAATTGTGGATTTTCCTCGGGGGTGGACACTATACATTGCAGAAAGATCCTGGATCCCGGCTATGTTCTTACCCACAGCATGTCTTGTCACACTACCTAACTGTGGCAGAGACTAAGGTATTTCCCAATGTCCTTCCTCTTCAATAATAGAACATCTGGATTTTAGCCAAGCCAATAGGTCCCTAGAACAGACTGCATTTCCCAGCACCCATAGTTCTAGCCTAGGGAATGCCTGTATAAGTGATGCAGGCACTTTCCAGAATGGATTGTTAAAAGGAAAGACCTCGCTTTATTTTTTTCCTTCCTCATTTCATGGGGACATAATGCTGGAGCATCAGAGGCCATCTTAAACTGCCATGAGGGCCAGGCCTTAGGGACAGAAAAGCAGAAAGCTAGAGGGATCCTGGATCTTTGATGAACTTTCTGAACCATCTTATCGGTCTATGTTGCTTCTTTTTAAAGCTTCCTTCAAACTGTGTAACAGAATACACATGCAGACACGTGCAGAGTGCATGAATGTACAGTGTAATGAATCAGAGGAAAGCCAGCACCCATCAGCCACGGCCAGTATCCCAGAAGACCACCGTGGGTTCTTCCTGACCACAGTCCCCTTCCCCCTCACAATTTTACAGCAAACATTTTCCTTTTCTTATAGTCTTGCTCCCTAAGTAGGAACCATAGTAATAGTTTCGTTTTGCCTGTTTTACAGGTAGATACACAGGAAGCATCACGTGCAGCATCCTTAGTTTTGTACGCATTCTATCTCAACAGATTTTCAGCTTCTTGGGAGAAGGATACTTTTTTATTTCATGTCTGGATATTTCTGTGTACCTTGGGACTCAGTAATAACTCAGCACCTGTTTCTTGATTGGCACTATATCTACCTGTAAAACACCAAATCCATAACTTTGAATCCTGTGCCTTCCTGGCGAGAAACCCCAAATGACCAGCTTAATTCAGTGTCAATCAAGCAACCAACCAATCTATAATAATAAAAACATAATATACTAATTATACCAGACGTCCTTCCAGATGACCTTCCGGATGAAGCCAGGCCTGGAGGGAAGCCCGGGTCCCGGGTGCCTGCTGGCGGCCAGAGGGAAGCTCAGGTCCCAGGTGTGAGAGGGAAGCCGGTGCCAACAGCAGGGGGAAGGAAGGCCTACTCTTGCACGAATTTTGTGCATTGGGCCTCTAGTCAAAATATATTTGCACAATGTGCACAGTGATCTATGCTGGTGGGATGGAAGGCACCATGGGATGTACAACATGTCTGCTCTAGGGAGCCCGGAGTCTTACTGGGAATCAAGTTGAACCCATGGAACAATTAGCTGAATGTTATAATAGTCCAGGGTTGGGAAGTTTACTGTGTTCCACTTGTGTTCCTGTATGTCTTTATAAATGTGTAAGGTTCTGGACACATTGTCTTGTATGTGCATGAGTTAATGAGGAAACAGGTGGCTACATATGTGTCTGTGTAGGAATCTCAATATATATTTGTGGAATACAATGAAAAATACAAAACAAATGCCATTTCATTTCTTAAGTTTCCTTTGGTTTGACTCTGCTCCTTACAAACAGCTTCCAGATATCCCGCCGCCCTCACTTGCCTCCTTAAATATCTCGTCCTCCTCCCGCAGGCGCCTCTGTTCCACCTGTCGCCGACCACTCTCCTCGGCTTCCCGAATCCTCCGCTGTCTCTCAGCCAGCATGGCAATGGCGTGGATTCTCCTCTCTTCCTGGAGTCTCACAAGCTCTTTGGACAGGAAGTCGAACATGTCTGCTAGCACCCTTCCTTCTAGTCCAGCCAGATGGTTTTCAACTAGTGACACCTAAAAATAACGTAATCTTAAGGATACAAATTCCACCTAAAGCTGGGATTTATAAGGAGGAATTCTGGGTTACCCAGAACACTTGACAGTCACTTTATTTTCAGACTGCACATGGTTTTTGATTAGGGATATTATCTCTAGACCGGCCCCATTTGAGGGTTCTGTCCTTAGGAAAACTTATGATACTATCTTAGACATGAGAAAGTAGATTGCTCCGCCAGTCACTGAAGGCTTATAGTCCTCAAGTTATAAAGAGGATTTAGCAAAGAATTCTGTTAGTGTCTACACAGAATGCATTTTTTTTTTTAGATTTCAAGTTTAGCCCTAGTCAGTTTGGTTCAGTGGATAAAGTGTTGACCCAGGGATTGAAGAATCACAGGTTTGATTCCAGTCGAGGGCACATACCTGGGTTGCAGGCTCTAGCCCCAATCCTGGTCAGGGCGTGACCAATCAATGTCTCTCTCTCATTTTGATATTTCTCTCTCTGTCTCTCCTCTCTCTAAAAATCAAAGGAAAAATATCCTTGGGTGAGGATTAACCATAACAACAACAAAAAAGAGCTAAATTTCAATTTTAAAAGATATTTTTTTATTGATTTCAGAGAGGAAAGAAGAGTGAGAGAGAGACAGAAACATCAATGATGAGAGAGAATCATTGATCGGCTGCCTCTGGCACACCCCAAACTGAGGATTGAGCCTACAACCCGGGCATGTGCTCTGGCCGAGAATCCTGGTTCATAGGTTGACGCTCAACCACTGAGCCATGCCAGCCGGGCTCAATTTTATCCAAATAAAGTGCTATGTCTTCCAAGACAGGAAGAGAAATGTCAAGCGTTTTATTGAAGGTAGCAATGGAGTTTAATAAAATAGAATCTCCTAGAAATTCACTAATGATACCTTTTTAATTTCTTAATGCCTCATCCTTTAACATAAGTTTGGGGCGATTTTAAGATCTTGAATAGCATGAAAGTAGAAAAGCATAACTTTGAAGTCATTAACAACTATCTTTGAAATAGAGCAGGAAAAATACATGTCGATATGGTCCTTAAGATAAAATAGAGGCCTGGAGTCCTTGGCCAGGAATAAGCCACAGTGTCTATCTGTCCTGGCCGCGACACAGGGGGAACAAAGGCATTTAAAGGACTGTATCCTTTGCCACTCCCACCTGTTCCCTCTCCCATTCTCAAGTATAAGGGGAAGAGCTCTCCTCCCAGGCACATGTTACTTTAATATTGACAGTCGTCAGCCTCTGTGCTCAGTTCCCCTCTGGTTCATATTTGAAAGGAGGAAATCCACACAGGTCTCCAAGGTGGTATGGCTACTGGGTGAGACTGTCAATCAAGTGTAGTTGTTAGCCCAACACACTCATCCTCATCCTTACCCACTGCACAGCCCATATCTACCTTCTAACCACAAAGTCCAGCTTTACTTACACAACAGGAGAGGTGGAAAGAAAGGGCAAGAGTCTCACTCCTCCTAACATTTGTAAGCGGCAGTCATTCAGCCCAGAGATCACAAACAGATTTCCTTCTCATCTCCAGGGATCGCAGCTCCCTCACTTGTGTGTGTGTGTTGGGATGGGGGGGGGGGGGGGGGGGGGGGGGGGGGGGGGGGGGGGGGGGGGGGGGGGGGGGGGGGGGAGTGGTGAGTGAGGTGGAGAGGGGGGAGAAGGCAACCTTTAAAACCTTGAGATTTTAAACCCTGATCATGTCTAATCTCCTCCCACAACAAGAAAGGTATGCTCAGGTAGCAAATTTTAATTTGAAGATTAAGTAAAAAATATATTTAGCAAGGTGGTTCTGTTGCAGTCACATTGTGTAATGCATTACGTAACTGGCAGCTGTGCATTTTCTGGACTATTTTCCACAGAAAATGTAAAAGGAGAAAAGGAGAGGGTCAGCAGTGCTGTAGGCATCCATGAGGTGCCTGCTCCATCGGGTCCCTGCACACCTCTAGTGAGCTTAGTATAGTGGAAGGGAAGCAGGGCGGGTCCTTGGCTGGTGACAGCTCTTCCCACTACCTCCTCCCTTAGCTCTTCGCTGACATGGTGTCAGTCACGTAAATGTCTGCTAAATGGGACGGAGTTGAAAAGCTTGGATTGGCTTAGGTGTATCTCCCAAAGTCTACAATCAGAAACCTCCAAAGGCATTCATTTTCCCACCCAGGTCCTGGGACCTGGCGCTTCCAGGGCATTTGCTCTCTATCTGAACAGGAAAGTGCAGCTGTCTCCATCATTTCCAGGCCTCTCAGACGCAGAGACTCTCTTCTTCTTCCGCTGGTCCTCCTGTTGGGCCTCACAGCCTGTGGCTTTCTGCCCCTCTCCCCTGCACGAGCTCCCCCAAACGCAGTGGCCATCCAGTCCTGCTGTCATGTGAAAGGAGTAAAGTGGTGCCCATTTCCTAGCTGCTTAACATTTGAGCCCACGTCCACATAGCACGAGAGTCACGTGTGTGATTAAAGATAGGTCGTAGCGGCTTTGCTGTAAATTCACTTTCTTACATCACCAAACACAGTGCAAACAGATGGTTTTCCACACCGATGAGCAGGTGAGCGGGAGAGGTAGAAAAGTGCATCTACACTGCAGTCAGTAGCATTAGAGACGGTGCTCACAGACAGGAACGCAGGAGAGGACGGGGAGACATGCACCCTTGCTGGGTGAGGGCTGCTATTACCAGCTGTTGTCAGGTCAGCAGAACGCAGAGGTCATGGTGAAAGTCACAGAATATCATGAGACATTAACATATTTAATATGCATTTCAACCAGCAGGACTTGTGTACAGCTCCGAAGCTCAAAATAAGTGCTGATATAGACAAATAATTCTCATTTCTCACTTTTTTCTTATTGCTTTTCTTACTATTCATTCTGCTAAGCTCCCACTAACTGAAATATAGTACAGTCATCTAATGTTTAGGAAAAATTGAAAGGGAAAACCTTTTAAAATGTAGGTTTCTTTTTCCTTCTTTTTGCAAATAAGGAATATAAGACCACAGTCAATTCCTATCCTAATTATAGACTGTAGCAGCATAGCTTGGAAATGCTGACCGTGATAGAGTGACCGCATTGTGGGGGACGACGTTTCTTTTTCATCAATTCATTATTGTCATTATAATGTTGCTCACACAATAGTAAAAATCAAGGGAGAAAATGTGACGAGCGTGGGACAAGGAAGAAAGGGAACGAACCTTGTGCTCATGCAAGTTCCTCTGCCGCTGCAGGGCCAGGGTCACCTGCTTCTCGGTTTTCCTCACCAGCCTGTCGTCTTCTTGTAGTGCGTGGGTGGTGCGCAGCTCCTGGATCAACTCCAGGCGCTTTTCCTTCCCTTCAAACATCTGTATCAAGTCAAACCAAAGAGAGACTTGCAAGTCAGCATCCCTTGTGTCAGGCACGAGGGCTCCCAAGCAGTGACTTAGGAAGAGTGGGTTCTGCTTGGCCTATTGGAGCCACAGAGCTCGTGTGTTCCTCAGAGTGAGGTCAGCCCTCTTACTACACCTTCGGGTGCTCAGGCAGAGAAGGAGGGAGCTTAGCTCTCAGTTAGCTGTTTATGCGGATTCTTAAAATGTCTTTCAAAGGCAAGGGGACCGCCCTAACCCGTTTGGCTCAGTGGATAGAGCATCAGCCTGCGGACTGAAGGGTCTCAGGTTCAATTCCAGTCAAGGGCATGTACCTGGGTTGCGGGCACATCCCCATTAGGAGCTGTGCAAGAGGCAGCTGATGGATGTTTCTCTCTCATCGATGTTCCTAACTCTCTATCCCTCTCCCTGCCTCTCTGTAAAAATCAATAAAATATATTGGGGGGAAAAAAAAAAGGCAAGGGGACCGCTATGGGGACTTCCCCTCATTTCCTGTGCTTCTGCTTTCCTAAGAAAGCTGGGCATATTTCATGGCTGTATTTTCTTTTCCTATAGATCCGCCCCTGGTTTGTAATACACAATGTGCTGTCTAACTGAGGCAATTCTCCCAGGAAATACCAAAAGGAGAGTAAAGAATAATGCTGAGCATAAAATGCTCACCGGCTTCCCTGGACTTGCTCTTCATAATTGAGCCTTTTATGAGTTATAACTGTCTGGGGAGAAATAACTTCTTTAGCTGGGGCTTTGTATCAGTCCACTCTTTGAACTGAGTGTTTGCTCTGGCAGCACAAATAATCTAAGGCTTCACGGGCGGGAAGACCAGAATTGAATTTGCTGGAAAATAACATACTCTCTCTCAGACTTACATTGCTTGCCTATAACATAGGGTAAGGGAAAAAATTGAGATGCTATATGTAGAATAAAAAGTGTATAATGTGGGCATTGAGTAGGGGTTCAAACTGTAGTTATTATTTAGTTATTTCATTTATTATTCAGGTCCTGCCAGCTAAGTACAGCTCAAACAGCTGTATTATGACTTTGTGAAAATTAGGGAATCCACTTGGTCAGTGATATTTTAATGATCAAAATGCAGGTGAGAAAACTGCGGGATTTAGCAATTCCAGGAAGACATGACTTTCACACTGTCCTGGCCACAACTGTAGCAAAAAGCAGGCAGGCTATTCCGCTCCTTGACACTGTGTCACGCATCTGGACAATCTATGGCGGTAGAAGGGAATGGGTAGGTAATTCAAGGGTAGAGTTCCAAAGAGCATGCGTGCATAACCCACAGACAACAACATGGTGATGGCCAGAGGGAAGGTGGGGCGAGGGCTGGGGGGAGGTAGGCAAAGGGGAGGAGAATGAGGACATCTGTAATAGTGTAAACAATAAGAATAAAGTGAAAAGAAAACACACACACACAGGGGGAAAAGGAAGACTATAGTTCCATAGGTCAGAGGTGAATTCGCCCCAGGAACCAAACGCATGCAGACTCTGTGAACCTATTTTCAGAGGAGAAGCACATGGCCAGTGGTTGGGCCTTACACACCACATTCTGAATGACTCTGCCCCGGAGTAACTTTTGAAGGTAGATAACAGCCTTTTCTATATCTTCTTCTTCCTAAAAGAACAAAGGGAGGACCAAGCAGCGTGAGAACAGCAGTCAGTATCAAAGAATTTTTTAAAGAATTAGATCAAGCAAAAGAGACTGTGCCAGAAGGATTTACATAGAAATAAAAAAATGGTCTCTACTTTCATTGAACATACAGTGTTTTAAATATGTTACTTACTGTATTATTAAACTTCATTATTATTTTTCATCATAAATATCATTAATAAATCATATAAAAAGTAAAAAAACTCACCCACTATCATACCATACCTATAATTTAAACAATTTTCATTTTCCTATACTTCTTTCCAGCAAAATCATTCTTGAAGCTGAAAGTATTATTTATAGCATCCCTTTTCCAATAGTTTTTTTTTTTAATGTTTGATCATGATTAAACGAAGGATTCAGCTAATCTAGGTCAGAATCTAGAGGGAGGTACTCTCACAATAATTTAACAAAAGTAGTAAAATCAGAATATAGTGGACAAGATTAGCCATTTATAAAAATCACCTTTAATAACTATGTGTCAGAAGCAGAAAGAGCAGCCTGTCAGAATCTAGAGGGAGGTACTCTCACAATAATTTAACAAAAGTGGTAAAATCAGAATATAGTGGACAAGATTAGCCATTTATAAAAATCACCTTTAATAACTATGTGTCAGAAGCAGAAAGAGCAGCCTGGCTGGTGTTGCTCAGTGATTGAGCATCTACCCATCAGCCAAGAAGTCCCTGGTTCAATTCCCAGTCAGGGCATATGCCTGGGTTGCAGGCTTGAGCCCTGGTTAGGGGGTGTGCAGGAGATCAATGTTTCTATCTCTCTATCCCTCTTCCCCTCCTCTCTCAATGAAAGCAATAAATACATTTATAAAAACTCCACCAACAACAGAAAGAGCAGAGTGCACAAATCTAATTAAGGCACCTCTGAATGCAAAAGAAAGCGACAATAAAATCAATGGCATTAACACGGTCTGGACAATGTGCTAACCACCGGCAGTGGGGGCACAAGGTCTAAAAAGGGGCTATTGTCCAGACTACAACCTAGCCAGGCAATGTGAGCATTCCAGTCCCTCCACAGCTGGCCCATCAGAGGTGCTAGGGAGTTGGTCTGTCCCACCCTCTGACGAAGCACAACCTCCTGAATACAATCTGGCTTCCTGTAAAAATTGCCCTCTATGGGGAGATAGTGGGCTGACCTACCATGAGGAACATTCTGATCCTCCAGGCAGTTTTATTTCTCCCCATAAAGTAATAAATTTGCATTTTGGCATCTCTAGCCATTTGTTGTGGGTTTGTTTAGACTGGGTCAGTCTTGGCCTGCTCAGGTACCTTGCACTCACACTGAGTTTGGGATCTGCGAAGGTGAGGTATGTCCCGTTGAGCCAGTCCTACCTCAGAAGTCAGCCTGTTCTCTCCACTTTCTAACATTTCATTCTTCTCTGTCATCGGCCACCTCCCCATTGGGCGGATAATTATAGTTACTGATCATTACTCAATCCTTCTTTGTTTTATTTGACACGCATGAGGATTACCTTCTGATGCCTACTTTTCTCGGGAAAACTTTGTATTCTTTGTGTTTTATTTTTTTGAAGGATTAGGCTCAGATTTCATTTCATCTGATTTTACTTGTTTTTATGATTGTGTGTTTGATGTTTGAAAATAAGAATAAAGGCAACATAAATTAACACTGTTAAATTAGGTTTGTTTTTAACTCAAGCTACCCTAAGAATACATAGGCAGCAATGCGAAATTTTGCATTTTAAGTAGAAAAGTTTCAGACTTACATTGGAAGTCATTTCCAAGGTTGGAGTTGGAAGCCGAGGCTGAGGTATTGTCTTTCTTTGAAGAAAGAGCAGAGGTTTCTTCGGTTCAGGAACCTTATTCTTCCTATCCAGCAGTGCCTGAAAACACCCAAACTGCTGTCATTTCTTACCTTCATATTTCCTCCCACCAGCACATCCAGGCCAAAGACGTAGATATCAATTAGGAATAACCTCCTCTGTGGCTATCCTCTGTGGCTGTCCTCTAGGACAGTTTGAACAAGTTCAACCCAGGGTGCTCGTATCTCCCAAGGGACACTGTGACACTCCTCAGGGTAAGTCAGCACTGAGTAAACAGAGCACATATTCTATGTGTATCCATTTATTTTACTTTTTTATATTTTATTGATTTTTTTTTACAGAGAGGAAGGGAGAGGGATAGAAAGCTAGAAACATCGATGATAGAGAAACATCAATCAACTGCCTCCTGCACACCTCCTACTGGGGATGTGCCCACAACCAAGGAACATGCCCTTGACCGGAATCAAACCTGGGACCTTTCAGTCCACAGGCCGACGCTTTATCCGCTGAGCCAAACTGGTTAGGGCTCTATGTGTATCCATTTAAATCAAATCCAACAATGTATTAAAAATAAGATAATGCACCTTGACCAAGATAGCTTCGTCCCAGGTATGCAAGGATAAATTATTATTTGTAAAAATAAAGCTTAAAAATAACCCACCTAGCCTGGCTGGCTCAGTGGTTGAGCATTGACCTATGAACCAGGCAGTCATGATTCAACTCCCAGTCAGGGCACATGCCAGGGTTGCGGGCTTGACCGCCAGTACAGGGCGTGCAGGAGGCAGTCCGTCAATGATTATCTCTCATCATCGATGTTTCTATCCCTCTCTCCTCTCTGAAATCAATAAAAATTTATTTTTTTAAAAAACCACCCAGAAACTGTAACTCTTCCTTAATGCAATAATAACTTTAAAAGGAAAAGATTTTTCATAATTAGCTCAATAAATGCAGACAAAACATTTGATAAAATTCAATACAAACACATGATTTAAAGCTTCAGCAAATTAAGAATGGAAGGGAACTTCCATACCCTGATAAGGAGTATTTTTAAAAATCTTACAAAAAGTAAGAGAATCATGAACAGACTTCAGAATGAGCAACCGGAAGATAAGATAGAAAAGAAGCACATGGCTATAGGTAAAAGATCGTTAGGTCCTAATTTTTATCTGATTCTATTACTAAGACCAACGGAACACACAAGCGTGCATGGGCCAGTGATTAGACTGTCACAAACCAGGGGGTCTCAATGTGTGGTTCCTGCAGCTTCAGCGTCTTCTGAACCTTGTAAATGCTAACTCTCCAACCTACCGCTGACCCACTGAACCAGCAGCTTTTGGGGTGGGACCCAGCAACATGTTTTAATAAGCCCTCCAGGTGGTCCTGGCGCATGATAAAGGGTGAGCACCACTATCATCTACCACAAATTCTAACCCAAGTCTGTACACCTATCATCCAATTAACAAAACAGAAAGCCCAGCTGGTGGGTGCTGTGCAGTTGGTTGAGGGGGCTGACCATCAGACTTTCTCATTCAGTTACGTGTCACACTAGATGAGAGAGGGGTGGAGCATGACTCCCTTTCTTCATGATGCCCTGGTAACAAATCTGAGAGGGAGAAAATGAGGCCTATTATACTATTAAAACCACAATCCTTAACACTTGACCAGCGTCAGGTTTATGTAACTTCAAAGTCAGAACCACTTTTAGACAGTCACATGGCTTCTGTAAATGGAAAGAACCACCTCCAAGAGGTTTTCCTACAAGTAATTTAAAATGAGGGGGGAAACGCACAGCACAGCACAGCACAGCACAGACAATGTCCAGAGAGAGAAGTCCAGAGGGGGGAGAGGGGGGAACGAAGGGCTGTGTGTTGAGAACTACTGGACTTTGCAGCCCAAGACAGAGTGCAATGTTTGCAGTGTAGTATGTTCTGCAAACGTCCCCCTGGAAGCATCTTGTTTTCCAGATGAGGTTCCTACCTTATGAACCTCTGCCAACTCGTGCTCCAGCTTTGCCGCCCTCTTCAGAAAGCCAGCTTTGGTGGTTGTGGCTTTAGGTTTTGGAGCTTTGATTCGGGGCTGTGTCACAAAATCTGGGAGACAGGACTCAAGCTCGACTAATCCTATGGGAAGGAAGCACACCTTCTTAGTGTCTGGTGCTTAAATTTAGCATTTTGAACGCATATTGTTAATTTTATCAGTTGCTTGCCAAGTGGTCTCATTTAGAATCATTGATAAGGTGTATCTCATACAACTGAATCACCCCCAAAGTGTAAAGCAAATTTCTGTATTAATGTTCTCAGTGACTTATACTAAAAAATGAGAAATGCATTCTAAAGTAAAAACATTGCCCTGAAAAAATAAACACCACAATAATAATCAACAGAAAATCAATGATCATATGGTACATGTCACCATTCTAAAGTGGATGTATACCAACTTATATTCTGCTCTGGAGATGATCAGTCAGAGCTACACATTCAATATTATGACCATCAACTCATGATCTTGGCCACATGATGCTTCAATTTGTCAACTGAAATTTACGTAATTTAAATGAAGGCCTCTCTTGAATGGGATAGCAGAAATAATCCTCTCCATGGATTTATCCCCTGGTTTTGCATCCCCTTGCCTATTCGTTTTCTGGCATTTCTTTTTAAAAGACTAATTTCATTCTATATATATCTTTGCTTTATAAACCTGATATAAAACCTTTTTCTATTTCATTTTTGCATAACTTTGATGTGTTTTAATGTTTAGTAGTTAATTGACTTTACCCCTTGTATCGTGTATCTATTAATTTATGTGGGTCTTAGTAGTTTTTATTAGTTTGCATCAACTCATCCTATCTAATAAAGAGGCAAATGCAAATTGATCATCTCTCCAACACACAGATGGCCGCACCCATGTGGTCAAAGATGGCCACCCCCATGTGGACACAAGATGGCCACCACAAAGTGGCCAGCAGGGAAGGGCAGTTGTGGGTGATCAGGCCAACAGGGGAGCAGTTGGGAGGGACCAGACCTGCAGGGGAAGGCAGTTGGGAAGGAACAGACCAGCAGGGGCAGGCAGTTAGGGGTGACCAGGCCTGTAGGGGAGGACAGTTAGTGGCAACCAGACTGGCAGAGGAGGATAGTTGGGGGTGACCAGGCCAGCAGTGGAGGGCAGTTAGGGGCAATCGGGCTGGCAGGGGAGCAGTTAGGGGTGACCAGACCAGCAGAGAAGCAGTTAGTGGTGACCAGGCTAGCAGGGGAGGGCAGTTAGGGGCAATCAGGCCAGCAGAGGAGCAGTTAGGCATCGATCAGACTTTCAGGGGAGTGGTTAGGGGGTGATCAGGATGGCAGGCAGAAGCGGTTAGGCACAATCAGGCAGGCAAGCAGTTGGGAGAGGGTGGAGGTTGAGCTGAGGAACACACATCCCTCCCTCCTCACATGAATTTCATGCACCAGGCCTCTAGTATTATTAATAATATTAAATATATTATTTTTTCTTGCAAGTATTTTTATTTCTTAGCTTTTAATCTAAGTTATGTTTTATATATTTAATTTATATATTTTCCCCCACCACTA